>OZ016477.1:4597483-4734532 GCA_963966605.1 Caenorhabditis sulstoni
AGAGAGAGAGAGAGAGAGAGAGAGAGAGAGAGAGAGAGAGAGAGAGAGAGAGAGAGAGAGAGAGAGAGAGAGAGAGAGAGAGAGAGAGAGAGAGAGAGAGAGAGAGAGAGAGAGAGAGAGAAAGAGAGAGAGAGAGAGAGAGAGAGAGAGAGAGAGAGAGAGAGAGAGAGAGGAGAGAGAGAGAGAGAGAGAGAGAGAGAGAGAGAGAAAGAGAGAGAAAGAGAGAGAAAGAGAGGAGAGTCAGTTGAGAACGTGATAAGGGAGACTCTCTATCTCAAAGACCTCTAACCGCTCACACATCACGAAGAAACTTCCGAATCTGAACGACGAAGAAGATGTTTGTCCAGAGGCGGAGCGGGCGAGTTGTGCAAAACGGAGACCAGCTGACTGGCTGCTGAGCAGCTTTGCCACGTCACGTGCGAAGACTCAGAGACCGAAAGGAAACGAGAGACGCAGACGGAACAACTGCAACATTTGCAGAGGAGGGGGCAGCAAAAAAAACGAAAGTCTCGGTCTCTCGCTCCCGCGGCGGAATGATGGCGGCCGCCTGTTGCAAAACAGAAAAAGGGGGGCGACGAGAAAGAAGAAAAAGAAGAAACACACCTCTCTTTCTCTTTCTCTCTCTCTCTCTCTCTCTCTCTCTTTTTTTCTCTCTTTCTGTCTAAACTTCGAATCGATTCGGGAATATGAACAGACCGGGAGGTCACACGGCAAAGACACGAGTTGTGACCATCGATGACGCCGACCCGCCTCTCGTTCTTTTTCGCCATTTCCCTCTCGCTCCTCCTGATTTTCGGTCAACACGTGAGTCACCATCGACGGCTCTCACATTGCGAAATTCCCGAGCTGCCCGAGCAAAGCGGGAGGGACTAGAAAACTCTTCTGGCGGCCGTGTTTTCATTCGAGAAGTTTCGAAAAGTGTCTCGTGTTTTCGAATATATGATTCGCGAGGAAGACGTCAAAAACCAAGAAATGAAAATCGAAACCTCGTTTCTTCCGAGCCGTTTTCCGTCTCATCTCGAATTGCAGAATGCCCAACTGCTGCCGCCGAAAATCGAAATTCCCGCCAGAAACGACGACGCAAAAACGGCGGAATTGACAGAGAATCTGGGTATTAAAAACGGTCGACGAACACTTTTCATATTCGCCGATTCTTTTCTTTTTTTCAGTCTCGTGCGGCGATTCGTTTTGCGATTCGCAGTTTTGCAAACCAAAAAGCGGACGCGATTCGGAGTTCGAGTGTCGATTCGACGATTAAATTGTTGTTTTTTGTTTCGATCGAAAAAGACTTTGAAAGACTCGTTTATTGAAATTATTAAGGTTATTTGAAACGGGAGGGAAAAATGGACTAGAAAATGCAAATTATGTTCATAAAGCACCATCCGAGCGGAGATTCCGAAATAAAAGAAAAGAAAATGGGCAAGGCACGAGGAAACAGGTGAGAGAATAGCATAAATTGGGAAGAACGAACGAAAAAAACACCCGCAGATGTGTGAAGTTTCAGAGACGCAACGGCTCTCAGAGCATCTGTCCGTGACGGCCCTGGCTGTACTGGTCTTGCGGTGCGTAGCGCGTCTTGCTGTCCGCGTAGTGCGCGTCCGGCTGACGATCCGCGCGGAGTTCCGCGTGTTCGGTGGGCGGACGGTTGCGTTTGAAGAAGCCGCACTGAAAAAGAATGAGGTGGCTCCATCGGACCCGCGAGACTTACCCTCCAGAGGAGCAGAATGAGCAGAATGAGGATGGCGAGACCGATGAGCACGGCGAGCAAGTAGAGCCACCAGGGCAGGTCTCTGCCCTCCTCCGCGGCGATCGCGTTCATGTTCGTCGAGACGGCGGTGATGAGCGTCGGTTTGTGAGGCAGGTTGTACTTGGTGGAGGTGACTCGCGCGAGGGCCAGCGACGAAATGTCGCCGCCCGGATTGCGCTCGTCGACGAGCGTGTTCGTGTAGAGACGCGAGAAGATCTCGACGAGCACGAACTCGTCCTCCTTCAGATCGTAGATGTCGCACTCGATGTGCGTGCATCGCAGCGAGTTGCAGTCGACGGAAGCGCGCGAGAGCGGGCCCTTGTAGTCGACGACGCCTCCCGCCTCCTTCGAGAGTTTGACGGCGTCGCGAAGATCCGAGAAGCGCGCTTTGTCGCTGCGGGGCTCTCCGGCTCGCGACGAGCCGCCCTTCCTCTTCTTCGGATTCCTCTTCACTCGCCGACTGCCTCCTCGGTCGAATTCCTCGTCGTCGTCCTCGAAGTCGTCGCCGTCGTACTCCTGCTCGTCGGGAATGTACTCGTAGTCGCCCTTCTGCTTCTTGTCCTCCACGAACTGCCAGTTGCCAGTGTTCTGTCTGATCTTCTCCTCGTCCTTCTCGTACACGTGCACGGGTCCTCCCTGCGAATCGGATCCTCCTCCGTTCGTCGTCGTCGTCTCCACGTCTTCGTAAGACTCGTCGTCCTCTTCTCTCGAGTACTCGTTCGGAGTCTTCGCGACGGGCGGCTCCGTCGGCACGTGCTCGTTCGTGAGTCTCAGATTGAGCGGGTTCACGTTCTGCAACTGCTTCACTCGGCACCTTCCCTTGTTCGGCGGATTGACCACAGGCTCCGTGATGATGTACAGAAGATGTCCACCGTCCGTCGAGAACGACGGCCAGAAGATGTCGAGAGTGGCGGCGTCGATCTCGGATGGCCCTCTGTTGCTGACCTGGAAGAGGTGCGACACGACCGGCCCGATCTCGTTGTCGTCGAAGACGTCGGGCCGCGTCTTGTTGACCACGGAGAAGTCGACTTGCTCGGGATTCGACCTTCCGTTCAGACTCAGCTGGTTCTTGAAGTCGACGGGGATCGTGAACGTGACCTTGTTATCGTTCACAGTGCTCGCTTCCTCGTCGTTGCTGCTGTTCACGTGCGCGTTGATGCTGATCGGAGCCAACGGAGGTTTCTCGGACGAGGCGGTCACTCGAACGACACTCGAGACCACCTTGTTCGCGGGCAGCGGGTTGCCGAGATCGCACGCGAACGTCCATTTGCCGTCAGAGTCCGGCTCGTCGGTGGTCGGCGAGCACGCGGGCGCCGATTTCGAGTCTCCGCCGACGCTCTCGATGCCGCCGTACTCGAATCCCTGCGGAACGTCAAAGTACAGCTTCGTCTCGTAGGAGTCTTCTCCTCCGTTCTGCACAGTCACATTGATCAGCATCGTGTTGTCCTGAGTTCCGAGCAGGAACTTGTCACGGTCACTGAAAACGCACGAATCAAGGGAGATGTCCCATTCGGAGCAACTCACGCGACGGCTGTCACTTTCAAATCCGGCACACAGAGATCGTCCTTGCCGCAGTTGTTGGCAATGTTGATCTTGTTCTGGAAGGACTGCGCCACCGTCGTGTCAATAGCCGGCTCCAGTTTGTCGCCTCGCAGCTTGCCGGTCTTCGATTCGACGTACGTGTAGTTGACGGACCAGTGGATCGGAGAGAGTTTGTCCTTCATCGTGGAAGAGGCGAAGAAGCGGTGGCGGAAGCACTTCTGACGTCCCTTCTCGAGCCGAACTCTCTGCTCGATCGACGACGGGTGGTCGCGCGTCTTCGATCCGGCAGCCACTTTGATGCTTCTATCTCCCCTCTGAAACCACTTTCTTGTATCGTCTTCTTCCGTTTCCCTTCTCTTACCACATCCTTCTGTAGGAAATAGGCTCGCGGCTCGGGCGAGTGGTCGTCCAGATTGAATCGCAAATCGAACTCCAGATCGTTCGGAGTGTCTCCTTTTCCTTCGTATTTGAAGCACGTGTTGATGTGTCTGCACGCCTGTTTCCCCAGTTTCTGGTCGATGTCGCAGTTCTTCTCCTCGACGTTGATCAAGGCGCTCTCCGCCTCCGTCTGACCCGTGACCGTCACGACTGGCTTCGTGAGCAGCACAGCCGCGTTTCCGGTCTTCCACGCGCCGACGGCGATGTCCGGCATCCCGTTGCCGTCGACGTCGACTCCGCCGGCGACCGAGAAGCCGAACGACTTGGCGGTCCCGTGTCCGACACTCGCGGCGTCGATCTTTTGCGTCGGCTTCTCGCGCACGCCGTCCTTCGATCCGTGGATCACGTAAACTGCTCCCTGCTTGTTCTTGCCGGCATACGGAGCCCCCACGATGACATCTGCACAGAGTTCACCATCGAATCCATCTGTCTTCCTCTCCCGTCACTCACCATTGTACCCGTCCAGATTCAAATCTCCGGCCGCTGCGAGCGAGTGTCCGAACCGTCCCCACTGGTCGTCTCCGACCACTGCGATCTGTTTGCCGAACACTCCCGGCGCCGTCTGAAGCATCACGACGATCTTTCCGACGTCGTACTGCGGCTTTCGCTCCTGCGTCTTCGCGTCTTTCACTGTCGCGTAATCCGTGTAGAATGGGCATCCCATGATGATGTCATCGCGTCTGAATCGGTCTCTTCTGAATCCAGAAGACGTCGCACCCTCGACCTACCCGTCTTTGTTCACGTCCGCCACCGCCACCGATCCTCCGCAGTACTGGCCGTGCTGCGTCGACACCTCGTCGGTCAGATTCACCAACATCTTCAGTTTCGACGTGTACAGCACGAGCTTTCCGTGCAGATCGTTGCCACGTGGCACTCCCGCCACGACGTCGTCGATGCCGTCGCCGTCAAAGTCGCCGGTCGCCGTCGCGTAGCCCATCATGTCGTGGTCGTACTCTTTGCTACCGTACTCCGTGTTCGGGCGGTCCGTCTGGTTCTTGACGTTCTGCGAGAAGATCGCACCCTGCCAATACCAGACTCCCGGAGCACCGAGGAACACGCGGTCCTGGTTCTTCTTTCCCGGAATCGCGCCCGAGAATCCGCACTGACCGTATCCGAGACGATGACGTCCGTGACGAGCCGCTGAAAGGTCGCAAGATCAGAAGACGTGACTCCGAATCCTCTTACGTTCTTGACGGCACGACGCGAACTCTTCGGTCTTGTCGAAGCCGTTTTCAGCATAGAAACACGTTCCGACTGGCTCGATCACCTCGAACTTTGAGTAGAAGTACTTGTACTTCGGAGCACACATCTGGAATTCGGAACTCAGAGACTTTGGTTGAGGTGGGACTCACCAGCAGCTTGTCGTGTTTGTCGTTGGCTCGCACGGTGGCTCCGAAGAACTGGTAGGCCTTGTCTTCGATGGGGACGAGGTGGGAGCCGTTGAGCTTCTTCAGGTTTCCCTTCATCTTGTCCACGTGCACCTCTCGACACGTCGGCCGATTCACGGAGCACGCGTAGACGGCTCCGGGTCTTCGGATTCCCGCCAGATTCGGATTCGTCGTCTCTGCTTCCGGAGCACCGACGACGAGACTGAAACAGGAGGAGAACGGATTCAGATGAGAGGACGGGAGACGTGCTCACACTGGCATTCCTTTCTGTTCGTTGTAGAAGTCGAGCGAATAGCCAAAGTAGTTGCCGGCCATGTGATGAAGGACCACGTTCTTCGTGTCGACGTTGAACGCGACGACGGTCGAGACGAGGAGGCAGAGGACGGCGAGAAGACGCGTCCGGCGAGGAAAACTACCCTCCCGCATCTTCTGAAAGAGAAAACGGTGCGAAAAGGGCAAGAGAGGGGGGCGAGCCGAATGGACACGCGATTGCGAAACAAAGAGACAGAAGTCATTTATAATTGAGAAGGAGTGGACGGAAGAGGAAGATGGAGAAGGAGGGAGGGAGCACTGGGCGAAGAATCACTTGATGACACACATGCGGAACGGAAGTAGAGAGAGAGACGGAGGGACTAGAAACCCCGAGAAGACACTAGCGATTTCTAGTCCCTACTGGAGAACTACTCATTCCTCGTTTATCTGTTCCTCTTTTCTTTTTCAAGACCTCCCACATTTCGACACACACATCCATGAATTTTCGAAAAACGCGCCGCGGCTCTTGCTCTACTTGTTTCCGGAGACGCCATAGTTATCATCCCGTCAAACATCTGTCGGCGTACGAAAAGAGCACGCGGGACGAAGAGACGCAGACAGGGACATGAATCGGGAATGAGACGAATCGACTCTCCCATTTCGGAACGACGACGGCAACACGAACTAATTGTCAGCAGCAGCAGAAGGGAATGAGGAGGAAGAGGAGGGGATATGGTCGGATGGGCACTCCGAACAAAAAGGTCATGTTTTGAATGGAGCGGGGGTGATAAATGGGATCGCAAGAGAACAGAGAGTTAATTGTGGGGGGAGGCGAATCGTTCGCAGTGAAGTTGGTTCTGCGAGAGAGAGAGCGAAGGGGATTCATGGAGAAGAAGAAGAAGCAATAAATGGGAACGACAGGTGGTGCAGGTGGCTCACTCTCTCGCTTTTTGCTCCGCGGAATTCGAGAAAAGAGACAGAGATTCAGTGAAGCGAGAGGGAAAACGAGAAAACGAGCCACCGGAATTATTGCGGGGGAGAGCTCTGGAAACGATCCATTCGGTCGGCGATTCGCGTGACGTTTCTGCCGATTTCGAATCTCATCAATCAAAAAGCGAGTCTTCGGGTGGTGGCACGACCTACTTAGCGAGCGAGAATTGTCTCAATTCTCAAAGTTTCAGTTTTGGAAGCAACGGTTGGGGGAAAAGAGGAAACGAATCGATAAACGATTGAAGCGGGAGCGAGGAGGGAAATAGTAAAAGAGAGCTCTGGCGGGGCGGCTCTAAAGTGCTCAACTCCGGGGGAGGATGGCAGGCAGAAGCGAGCAGAAGAAGAAGAAGAAGAAGAGGAAGGAGAAGAAGAAGATCCCGGGCGGGAGCAGCAGCTGTCTTCTTTACATCGGATGGCAGCTCTTCGCTTGCCTCGCATTGCTACACACTGTTTATTGGGCTCTCTCTCTCTCTCGATCACTGACCGCGATGCCTCCAGACGCCTACGTTCCGAGAAAGAGAAAGAGAGAGAGAGAGAGAGAAGAGAAAGAGAAGGGAAAGAGTTGCTGGTTCGAAGACAAAAGAGGCAGCAGCAGTAGTACGGTTGGGGGGGGAAAGAAGGGAAACGCAAGAATGTTTTATGTTTCGAAACGATGATTGAAGATGGAGAAGCGGGAAACGTACGCGAGGAAGTGTACACTTGCTTCGATTGCTTCGAAAGATGTAACACACTGCCGGTGAGGCAGGGGTCCTATCAAAAAACGTCCTCGCCGTCGCGCTCACTTCCCGAAGAGTGTCACGTCACGGAGCCGCAAAGAAGCTCTTCTTGCTCCGGACAGAGGCAATGTTTGCCGGCCGAGAGCCGCGAGTGTGGGAACTACTTAGGTGTCAAAAGAGACATCGACCCCCAAGGAGTCTTGTTTGCCTTCGTCCCCCCCCCCCAATTGGCCTGGAATGACTAATTTCTACTCGCAAACAGACACACACACTCCACTTTTCGTCTCGCGACTTCGAACCGAGTAATCGAATCAGACCCGAAACCAGTTGTTCGTTACCTATATCGGTTCGGTTCGCCGCCGGAATAGCGAACGTTTTCAGATTCTACATTCTGTGGAATATGTAAATGAGAGACGACGTCGAATTCGGAAGCGAGCGACGACGGAGGAGGAGGAGGATATTAAGACATCAATAAAAAAGAGGTGTGGCGGCGAATTTCGCGAAGGACACTGTTGAAATAAAAGGCATCGCCCCCAACAGACAGGTGATGGATTGGATGAAGAAGGGAGGAGAAACGAGAGGAAGTCGTCCCGCGTTGATATGGTCGTCAGGTTTCTTTGAACCCGCGGGTCGTCGCGCCGCAGTGGCGCCGTTTATCCACTCGGCCACGTAGGTGTGAATCGCCATCAGCACAGCAAGGGGTTCATTTATTTGGCTAATATCAGTGCGCGAGTGGAGGAGAAGAAGATGTTGCAACGACGCGATAACGAGGAGCAGAAGAAGAAGAAGCCGAGACCATAATTGTATTTTGTAGTGGGAGGGGTGAAAAATTGGATTTGAGACTGCAGAAACGAAGAAGACGTTCAGAATACCGAATTAGCAGATTGTGGGAGCCAGTGAAACTGAAAGATGCGTCAATTCGGAGTGAGATAAAATCAAAAAGTGGTGAAGTAGTGGGGGGAAGGCGAAAAGGACACAGCCTCGCGGGAATTGGCCAAGAAGAGCCCCCCACCCGATTGGAGCCTCTCTTTGATGGCTCGCGGAGCACACGGAGCATATGGTGGATGAGCTATTGATATGCGTCGGAATTATGAAGATTTGTGGCCGGTTCCAATGGGAATTTATGAACTGCGAAAGCGTCATGATAGAGCGCAGTTCCAACGGGATGGATGTGATATTTCTCTCATGTTTTGACCCAGTTCTTCTTTGCAGTACACTAGTTTTTGTGTAAATCCTTCCATTCCAACAGTTGCTTCGTTCGCAAATAAACCCTCCTCGCGAAGAGCGCGCACCGAAAAATGTTCGCGAGAAGCGCACTTTTCTTTTTTGAACTTCCCGCTTCATTTCACGATTTCAAGTGCGCTCCATTGAGAAACTCAGATTTTTTGGCATGCGGCCAAAGCCCAATTTTATTGAACTTTTATGTTTTTTCCAGGGATAACAGAGGTTTTCAAAAGTTTTTCCCTGTTGAAAATCCAGATTTCATAATATTCTTATTCAATTAAATTTCGAATGTGAATAACATGTTCAGTTGACACGAGGAGAGTAGAGTGTACCCCCCTTCAGATGTTTTCGATAAGATAAGAGGATTCCTGGCCGTCGAGTAGTAGTAATGTTTCTATCGATTTGCGTCTGTCCTCTCTCGCTCTCTTTTGCCTCTTTTCCGCCCGATTTCTTCCCGCTATTTGCTCGTGTTTCTTCATTCTTGGCCTCGTTTGCCCATCCGTTTTCACTCAATTTCACTCAATTTTGCTCAATTTTCAGTCGAAATGTCTGAAAACCATGACACGAAAGACAAAACCGACGAAGAGCTTTCGGCTCTTCTCGATCAAACTTTGGGCGAATTCGCTCCGGCTCCAGCGTAAGTCATGATGCAAATCGCCGGAGAAATCAATAGTTTTCTGTTTTAGGCCACCAGCTCGCACCACGGACGATGAGCTCGACGAGTTGATGGCTCCGGCAGACCAAGCGGCTGCTCAGAAAGCTGCCAAGGACTTCCAGATGATGCTCGAGCAAATGGTGACTCTCCAGGAAGAGGCCATGAAGAAGGCAGAGGAAACGCCTGCGGGAGACGAGGAACCCTTCGATCCGAACGATCCGGAGGCTGTCGCCATGATGGATGCTCTGAAACAGTTGATGGAGTGCTCTTCCACCGTCGCCAATGCGAACTCCACGGAGGAGTTCATGGCCGGCCTGGACGCTCTTCGCTCGCCAAACTCTCCGATGGAGCCGTTCATGAGCATGATCATGCAGACGCTCGCTTCGAAAGAAGTCATGTACCCGCCACTCAAAGAGATCTACGATAACTATCCCGAGTATCTGAAGGAGCACGGAGCCAGTTTAGACGCTGAGACCAAGGAAAGATATGACAAACAGTTCGATGTAAGCGAAATGAAGCTTCTAGGTGTTTCCTAATCGTGTACTTCACAGGTTCTCGGCCGGATCTGCACCCAATTCGAAAGCGAGCCCGATGTGGAAGCTGCACCACAACTCTCCGAAGCCTCGACCGAACCGGGAGCACCAGGAGCCGACGTGGGTCGAGAGCATTTTGAGAAGCTCGGAAAGCTGCTCGTCGAGCTGCAGCAGTACGGATATCCACCGAAAGAGCTCGTCGGAAACCTCCCGGAAGGCTGGAATCTCGACGAGAGCGGTCTTCCGAAGGTGGCCGACGTCGCCGCCGCTTCCGATAACTGCTCCATCATGTAAACCCTCGCTAGGATCCCCCTTCTTTTCTTTTTCAGTTCTTCCTTGTTTTCTGCTGTTGCCGAGCTTTTCCGAGGCCAAACTAAGACGCTTCCGTTCAGATTTCTTGTGCTTTTCCGTCCTCTAATAAATCTGCTATAATTTCATTCTCGACACCTCTCTTGTTCCACTTGTACTCCCCCAATGTTCCAATACTTCTTTGCTTCCGTTCCGACGTCTTCTGAACTGATATTCAGATGACGTCGTCCTTTTCGTACGCGTCAGTGGCGGACCGAATCTACGCGCGTCGCTCTTCTGAATTGTACGACAACATCGCCTACCTGCACCATCCGAGCGGAGTCACTGTCGTCGTTCTGAAGGAGATTCCGGAGAGCGAAGTGCTCGAAGTGAACTTCGGAAACACGAAAAAGCACGGAGCCGATCGATCGACGAACCAAGTTTCCGGGAAAGGAAAACGGGTGAGCGAACTTCTCGGCTTTTCAGATTATTATTCTCGAATAGAAATCGTTCAGTTCGAAGCGGATCAGTGCGGTGGAGCGTTTTTGCATAGTCTCTTTGCAGGGAGCGCTCGTTTTGCAAACCGACTCGAAACTGTGCACCTTCCGATGCGCCGACGGCTCGGAGCACACCGTGAGAGCCGGAGTCAGGGGAACTCTTGTCGAGGTGAGGCTTACGGACGCTGGGCTTGGTGAGACAAACCGTTTCAGTTGAACGAGCGTCTCAAAACGCAGCCGGACCTGATACGAACTGCCCCGGACAATCAGGTGAGTGCGGTGGAGCGCGTTCGCATCGTAACGTGGCACTTCAGGGATTCATCGCCATTATCACTTACGGAGCAGGAGTCAGGGATACGGTAGGAATGGGAGACTTGCTGCCACAGAAGAGGCTGTTCTTGAAGCAAAACGATCAGGAATAGACCGATTTCATTATTTTTTTGTTGCTTCATTATGTTTCGTTGTTCATTTTTCTGTTCCATAAGTTCAACTTGAAAATTTAAAAAAACGATTTATTATAACGGCAATAATGACAAAAACATCGAAAATGTCGGCTTAATAAATATATCGAATGCAAATCGTGAGAGAAAGAGAGGAGAGAGAGAGAGAAGAAGAAGACAGGAAAAAAAGAGGAAAAAAGGCACAGAGAAGGAGGTGGGGGAAGAGAGTCAGAGGAAAACAAAAGTGTACGGTAGTGTACGGTTAGGAGAGTACTGTAAAAGAGATAAAGTGAAGCAAATGCGCTCCAATAACAGAATGAAATGATAACCCGTATGAGATGTTTTTGACATATTGAATGATAAGAAGAGAATCCACGACGCGCAAAGCGAAAATCGATCAACACCAACCGGGAACGAAATGAGAGGGGAGAGAAGAGAAACAGAGTGAGACAAACGGATACCGATATTGGATGAGAGGGAATTGAGGTATTTGACTGGAACACGGTATTCAGAAGGAGGTTGAGGTGAGGAGGTTTTTCCGACGTTTACTTTCCGTTCGGAGTGACCGACGTCGGTGGAATCGTCGTGAGGGGCTGCGAAGTCGGCGCGAGTGCCTGCGCTTGTTGGTTGATGATGGACGCCAACGAGGGCTGAGCAGCGAGAAGACGCGTGTAAAGAGCGGCTTGGTTCAGCTGGTTCGGAAAGTTTCCCATAGCCATCGCCAGTTGGGCGGCCGTCACGTCCTGGAAAAGAGAAGAGGTGAAGAGGAAGACTTGGGAGAGCGGGTTACCAGTGGAGCCATATGACGGTACATGCCAAGGGTCTGCTGGAGGTTGGCCAGTCGTTCTGGGCTTAGAGCCATCTCGTTGGCAGCGGCGGTAGCGAGAACCGGAGTGGGAGCCAATGGAGCCGCGGCAGTGGATGGAGTCGTTCTGAAGTGAGAGGAAGTTAAGGAAGGATTAGAGAGGAGAGATCAAACCTGTTGTTCGGGATGGTGAGAGCTCCAGAAGAAGGAGTCGAGGAGTTCGTGATGAGCGAAGCTGCTGGAACAGAGACGGGAGTCGTCGAAGCGACCGGGGCCGTGTTCTTGCGGGAAGCGGTCGTCGTGGAGGCCACTGCCTTTGTCAACTTCATTTCCTCCAAGAGTCCGGCGATCGGTCCCGACATTGTCGGACTTGATGCGTGGGTCTGTGAGTGCTCGACCTTTGCCTCTACCTTCGGAACGAGTTCCGTGGAGTTTTGCTGCAGAAGACTCTCTCTCTGTCGCTTCGGAACATCCAAAGTGTTCACTTCTGCCAACCGGGTGTTCAGCGTGTAGAGATGATCTCGTCTTTTCCGGAGAGAGCTTAGATTCTCCTCCAATCGGAAGTTCTCCGACTTCAGTTGGAAGAGGCACTTCAGAAGCTGTGCAACATCGAAATGCGCGTTCGCCGTGAGCAGGCTCGATCCCTGATCCCATTGTCTTTCGAGAAGCTGCTCCATGAACGTGGGGATATTGTGTCGCGTATAGTTAGTAGATGGCGAAGAACCGTTCTGCGTGACCGACTCCGAGTTGCTAGTTCCCGGAATGGCTGCGATCGAAGCGGCCGGAATGACATTGTTCGTGTGGGAGGCCGTCGAGTTGGGCGCACTGGCTACAGGAGCACTCTCAGAAGTGACGGGAGCGACCGGGACGGGGGCAGTTCCGTTGGTGGAAGTGGACGGGAGGGACTGCGCCACAGCGGCTCTTCTCTCAGCTGCCGTACGATCGGCAACCCGATCTCTCTGGAAGTCAGTGACGACTTCAGAGACGACCGGTGCGACGAGATGCATTAGTCTCTGCATGCTCGGCGATTTTCCGACTGTGCCTCCGGACGAAGAGTTAGAGGCGGACCCGAGCACGGCGGGCGTCCTCCCGTGTGCTCGGGGCCTCTTCACTGCTTTATCGAGGATGTTCTCGTTTTTCGAGTCTCGCATCCTTTTTGCTTTCGCTAGAGGTGCCGTGAGGACAGCCTTTACAGTCTTCTCTTCGTCTCCGCTCCCGTTCAGATGATAATCTGCTGCTCCGGGAGGTAGTAAGCTTGCGACACTCGTCGTGTTCCTTGCCGGTATTTCATGCTGAAACGAATTCTCGTGTGAATGAGTCATCAATTTTATTCTGAGAACAAACCATGAAACTCGTTAGCTGTGCAGGTCCCGGATATCCGTTTAGTTCGCTCAGAGTCGCTTGTGAGGGAGTTGTGTGAGGGGTCGTCGTCGTGTTCTGTATGTGTTGTAACTGCTGCAGACAATGTGTTCCGACTGTCGTTTCCGAGGAAGTCCCATTTGCCATTGCTGAACTCAATGAGGCTGGTATCAATGGACCAGAGGATATCGTCTGTGATTTCGTGGAGAGTGGCGGCGTTGGCTCCAAAGCTACAGAAGACCTGCTTGACGTCGTCAGAGGAGGCGAAAACGTGGCTGGAGGGGAGGAGAACGAAGACGGGTTCGGAAGACTTCCTGAAGAGGGCCGTTCGTCGAGCAGGGGTCCTTTGGATGGGCCGAGTCCGAGAACCGAGTTCACTTGATCGGGTCTGGGAAGCGGTTCGACGAGCATGTGCGACGGCTTCGCGGAGGCAGGGGATTGCGACGGAGGGAGTGTTGACTGCGAGATAGAAGATTTCTTCTTGTCCTGTGGCTCTTTGGAGACCCTTTGAACAGGGGGGCACGCCGGGATAACCTTGATGGCAGGATCGTTAATCTGGAAACGAATTGATTGAGATGGGAGCTCTGAAGAATTTCGAACTTTCTCGCGCATAAGCTCGAAACGGGAAAGAGACGGAGCCGGTAAGGGAAGAGAAAGAAAGAGAAAGGATGAGAGAGAAGAGGAGAGAAAGAGAGATCGAGAGAGTGGGAGAGAGTGGGAGAGAAAGAGAGAGATCGAGAGAGAGAGGGCGCGATAGGCGGGCGCACCGAAAAAGCGTATCGACGGACGGAAAACAGTCGAGAAGAGACGAGAGAGACTCAGACACAATGACCCAGTTCTTTTCTGCTTTTCAATGTGAGAAGGAAGTGAGAGATATCGAAACTGGAGAGAACCATTTCCCCTGTGACTCATCCCATATTCCCAGAAGCCACGCCCACTTTCTTTTCCGAAGATTGGTCTGAAACGACGGGAAAGAGAGGACTGCATGAGAGGCCCAAAAGAATCGAAAACAGAAAGTGCGTCTCATGAATACTACGCGAATTCGAATTCGACACAAAAAAGTTGGCAGTCTGCCAAATGACGGTCTCTTCCTCTCTCTCTCTCTTCTTCCGAATGACTTTGTGTATGTGAAAAAGAGAGAAGAGAGAGAGAGAGAGAGAGAGAAAGCGAAAGAGGGGGGGGTCGTGTGTGACCGGCCGACCGGCTTCCTCTCTTTCCCTCCGCCACACGTCACTCCAGTACCGTCTCTCTGTCTGATTCTCTTTCGTCCGATTGCGCTCTCTAACTTTTTCTTTTCTTCCCGGTGTGTCGTTTGAAATACGGGGCCGTAGGGAGTGGAAGAGAAAGAGTGAAAAGCGACCAGTGCGAAACGTAAGAGATCCGAGGAACCATGAGACGCAGGCGGTAGGACATACTATGTGAAGACACGTAGACACACACAAAGCGCCCAGTCAGTCACAAGAATGAGAAACACAGCAGCACCTCGGCGTCGGAGCGTTGCGACGCCGAGGCCAGGCAGAGGACACCGATCATTCACCAGCCAGAGAGAAAGGGAGACTTCTAATCGGAAGAGAAAGAGAGAAAGCGTTTGATCGGAAGAGTGTCGCCAGACATGCAGACAAACAATTCGGCCCGTCGCCTCGTCGGCCACAAAAGCGCGCGCGATCGGGAGAAGAGGGAGTGCACCGAAGGAGACCGAGGCGAGAAGAATAAGAAGAAAGAGAGGAAGGAAGAGAAGGCGAGTAAAACCACCAGCACCACCCCGAAAGCGAAGAAGAAGAATGAAAAGAAAAGTTGTGTGTGTGCTGTGAAGGACGACGAAGACAACGACGCGGCGACATGGCGAAGATCAGCACGGAGAGGCAGGTCCGATAAAGACGATGCATGAGGAAGGCCTGCGCGCGCAGGAAGGGCAACTCGGACACATGATTGATTTCGTCTTCTCATCCTCCTTCTGGTCCTGATCTGACGCAATAGGAGAGAAGAGAAATAGAGAGACAAGGCGGGGAAGGACGAGGAACGAGAGGAAAGGAAACCTACCGTATACCGAAGATGGAAATTTCGGATAGTGAGCGAATACGAAGATTTCGCAATTCCTACACAAACCACAGCTCCATTCTCATACTTCGGCCTTCAAAGCCAACGGAAACAAACGAGAAAAAGATGATGGGATGATTCTGTCTGTGACAATGATAACGAAGAAAGAATGGAAGGCAGGCTGATAAGAGCGGTGATTGCTGGTTTCAGAATTTGCATAAGGTGGCTCCATCGCTCCGAGGAACCGATAATGAAGAAATGCTCTCTTCGTTTCTGAGTCTCTCTCTTTCTCTCTCAGAGGATGACCACAGAGCGAAAATAAAGAGAGCGAGGGTCTCGGAAGTCGATGAAGAAAAACGCCGAGGGAGCGAAATGAGTAGAGTGATGCGCAGAGAGACAAAGAGAGAACTGTAGGAAAGGAAAGAGAAACAATAACAAGAGGGTGTCACCGGAGGAGAGAGAGAAAGTATGGCCCTAGGCATCGAGAAAGGACGCGTGTACTATCCGCAGGGAATGACGTGGCACTGTGGAAGACACGAAGCGGCGAATCGGTTATGTGTGGAAGTGGAAACGAAAAACGAAACGAGAGGAGCGAGAGGCGGAGGGACAAAGAGAAGTAGAAGCGCAGACCAGACTACAGTAGGATCCCCTCCACTCCTCCGCCTCCTCTCTCTCCGACGACCACCAACAGCCCTTCGAAGTCCAGGAGAGACGACGAGGGCTCGCTCGAGACGTCTAGGCACAGAGAGGAGGGACTATGTTACATAACGGAGAGGAGAACGAATCGCGGCATACAAAGAGCACCACTGTGTATGTCTATGTCTAAAAAGCTCCACTCTCTTTCTCACTCTGCGCGTCTCGCTCCCTCCACTCAATTTGTTCGTTTCGCTCTCTCTTTCTCGGTTTCCCTCTATTTTCTTCTGCTGCTGCTTCTCCCGAGAGCACTATTTGTCGTTGTCACACTCGGTCCGAGACCCTCCCCTTCGCCGCTTTTCTCTCTCTCTCTCTCTCTCTCTCCTTCTTTCCTCCTTCAAGTGTGTGTGTGTGTATGTGGTGGTGTTGTGTGGAAGCACGCGGGCCAAGCGGGACGAGAGCGCGTATTTCGACCACAATAGTGTCTCTCCTCCTCTATTCTCTCTCTCTCTTTCTCTCTCTATCTCTCGCGTCGAGACACAGAGACCCAAAAAGTGTGTTGCCATCCTCTTCTTCGTGTAAACGACCGATTGTATTCATATTTCAACCGAAGAGACTCCTCCCATTCCTCACTGCGCCTCTTCTTCCAGTGTTCACAGGTGTCCCATGACTCAATAATCCGTCAAAACTCTAGAGAAACACAGTAACTCACTGCTTTTTTCAAATGCTGCTCGCAGTACCCACAGTACTTGACATTCCTGCTGATGGCTCCTTCTTCGCACAGAAGTCCCTTCCTTTGTGCACATGTCACATGAAAACTGCGCTGAAATGAAACAGAAGCGATTCCTGATATCCGGTTTCTCCAGAGCTACAAACCTTGCACGTCGTCTTGTTGCATGACATACACGCCCCCTTTTTCGCTTCTTCAGGCCGCTCTTCGTTGCATATGTAGCAGGACTTATTAAACTTATCCAGGGGCACATCCGATAGAATCACCGGATCCATACTGTGCACGTCGCCGAATCGGACTTCTGGGATGTAGAGGGCGCATATCACGTGAGCCCATCTAGCAGTGTCTGTCGGCTTCAGGGCGCCGTAATCGAAAGGGCACAGCTCACAACAAAACGACGCCTCGTTTATGGAGCCGGGGTTCATCGAGCTGGCCGCTGTGCATTTCGCACACAGCCACTCGCCTTCTGGTACTTCTTGGATTCCGTAGCAACCTGAAGTGCAAAATGTACTTGTTGAGCCGAAGAAAGAAGAGCGAAAGACTCACCCTGGTGCACGGCCACCTCGCAGTTCTCTCCGTCGCAGTAAATCAGCGGATTGTCGGTCCAACCGTTCTCATCGGCGCACACGCAACATCCGCCCACCATCTCCTTCATCTCGACCGACGGCACCTTTGTTCTCGGAATTCTAAAGTTTCCACTTTGTACAGGTCGATTCGGCACGATTCGCTTACTTCTTTTCGTTTTACGGACCGATTTAACTGGGTCAGGCTGTGTGCATTGGTACGTAGTGGCGCTGAAATATTCAGGAATAATAATACAATGGAAAAGAGTTGATGGGTACGCGATTCAATCGTAAATCGTATCTTATACCACCGATTTTATGATCGTTTGTACAAATAGAGTACGGTAAAGCCGAAAGAAGAGAAGAAAGAAAACGAAGAGTAAGGTCGATCGATAGGCAATTTGAGGTCATTCGGACACAATTTCGACGCCTTTGCAGTCTCTCTCGTCGTCGAAAGTCTCTCTTATCGATTTGGAAAATAATGGGCGTGAATGTATACGCACACACACACATAACGACGATAGGCAGCACCGACCACAAAAGACACTGATAACGACGTCGTCGCCTTCCTCTTCCTTTTCTCCTCCTCTTTCTGTGTTGTCGATTCGAAACGAGAAAGGGAGAGAAAGAGAGAGAGAAAGAGAAAGAGAGAGGAAGAGAAAGAGAGAGAGAGGGTGCCTACTGTAGGGCGCCCCGGAGAAGCAATCGAGAGAGCGAGAGACGCCGAGAAGCAGAGAGGCGGGCGGAGGAGGAGGAAGGCAACTTGGCATCGAGCCAAGCGAGGCGCACGCACGCATTCTCGTCGTCGTCCTCTTCTATTTCTTCTTCTCCTCCTTCAGAGGGGCGCAGCGTCGACGTCCGAAGGAGGGGCTCTTCTGCGTGTGTGTGTGTGTGTCACATGCGCGCACAAACACATGAGCCGCCTGCGTCTCTTCAGCTTGTCTCGCTGTCTCGCTTCGTGAGGCAAAACTGCTCCAAAACAATTATTGAAGGCTAAGCTCAGCGAAGCGGACGAGGAGAGAAGGAGACAAGGTTGGGTCTCGCCACGAAGACTACAGTAGGTGAGACCCGCTTCCGACGAAAAGCCTCTCGAGACGAAAGAGGAAGAAAAGGGGAGAAGAAGAGAACCACCGATCGTCGGATTTTCGAAATGTACAGGCAAACGAGGAGGGCGCCGGTGAGAGGCGCCGCGAGAGACAAGAGGCGGGGGGACGGTTCATTCTTGCCCGGGCTGCGTCTCTCGCTGCCTCGTCTCGTCAAACATGACCTAAAAACTGAGAGAGAGTCACACCGCCACTACCTACAAAACGAAACCGCTTCGGAAATCGATCGGTTAACAGGAAAATTGATAACTTTGGGAAAGGAAGCGAATGTTTTAGGAGAGAAAAGTTATCAGTGGGACGACGTCACGGGCACAGATCCGATCGGAAGACACAGGTGTCGCAATGATAATTTACGAGCGGATTGTACAAAGAAAGGGGTCACGGGTCCTTGACGGCCTTTCTCTCCCAATACCGGAATACGGTATCACATCTTGATTATTGATTCTTATTTGACAAATTCTTTATGAAAAACTTAAAATTGCGATAAAAACACGACTAGTTTCAGCAAAATATAATTTTTCTTCTATAAAATTTGTATAAACTTAATTTTACAAAAAAAAACCCGGTAAGAATGAATGTTTTTTTTAAAGTTGAGAATCGTGTAAATTGCGAAAAAAAAAGGCTTTTCGTGGAAGAACTGCAATTATTTCTACAAAATTCGAGGAAAATTCGGAAACGGAACGGAATTGGGTCGAAAACGGCATGTCCGCGTGAATTTACAAAGGAAGAGACGATAAATCGAGAAAAAGACGAGTTGGGAAGTGTTTCTGAGAACATAAGGTGTCCCAGAACCAGGAGCACCTGACACTTGACCTTCGGACCACAAAAAGAATCGATTCGAGCGAATGGGAGGCAGAAAACGAACAGAAACTGGCCCTTTTTCTCTGACGTCGGGGCAAAACAAAACGAGAGCGAGAAGAAGAAAGAGAGGAAAAAGGGGGGCAAAAACAAGTGTAACTTTTGGCCGTGTCCCAGCTGTGGAGAGGAGAGTATGGATGGTGAAAAGGGATGGCTGAATGCATACAAGACACACACACACACGCGACGAGGAGAACGGACGACTGCAGCAGCAGCAGCAGGCCCCTAGTGGGCCGAGGAGTCTCTGGGTCTCCGCGACGCAGTCTGTTCTCTCGGTCTCTCACAATCTGCCGCCTCCAGGTCCGCTTCTCCCTCTCTTTCGCATCGGGTCGCGCTCGGTCCGACGTGCGGCTGGCTATTTCATTCAAAAGCGATAGAAAGAGAGACGCAGAGAAGTCTCTGCCGCTCTGCGTCCTCCAAGTCCATCACAACACACCTCAAAGCAACCCTCCGTCGGTCCGCTCCGGTTCCCCGTAGACGCATCGATTCGCCGATGTTGGCGGCGAGAGATGGAGAGACGCAGGCAGTTGCGTTCTACGAGGTCTCCCTCTAGAAGCTTCTGACGCAAACACGCCGTCGAAGAGGCAGCCAACATCGTCGGTCCGCTCGAGAAGAGGAGAAGCAGGAGGGACCAACAGCTATTTTCCCTTTTCACTGCCATATAATGTCTGGCTATTATTCTCGCAATAATCGCTCTTTTTCTCCATCTTGTTCTTTTTCCCTTTCTCAGTCTCAAAACACATGACTCAGTCTCCGTGCCACGTCATCAATGAAAATGCGTTAATGCATTTTGTTTGCGCGTCTGCGTCTACGTAAACAAAAAAGAGAGTACGATACCGAAGGCGCCCCGACTGTTTGTATTTGAAATTGAAGCGAGGAGCGATGTCTGCGTCTCTTCTCTCTCTCTCGCATCGCTCCCATTACCTCAGCGCCCGAGTCCGCAAATGTTTGATGATTCGAAAATGTAGATAGAGACGGCGTGTCTCTCGTCGTCTCAGCACTCACCTTCTTTTCAAACTGCGCAACGAAGACAGTCTCCAGAATAAAAAGGCCATTTCGTAAAGGAAGTGGTTGTGGCGGAGCCGATTTATTCGAAGAAAGCGGCGGCCTGCAAGAGCGAGAGCGGAATGGGCAGAAACAAAGACGACGGGCGGGGAGGAGAGCGTCTCCGTCGGGGCCGCCCAACTCCAAACTTGGCGGCGCACCCCGTACCTTCTTTAATTGGATAGAAGACCGAAGAAGCGGACTTTTCGGAGGCAATGCGACCGAGAATTGCGAAGAGAATGGGCCTCGGAAAGAGAAATAGTCAACAAACTTTCAAATAAAACCATTTTTCTTTTTCAGAACGTTTTATTTTCAGAAGGTCAAAGTTTACTGTTTCGAGCTTCCACTCGCCGATTCAGTCAGTTGTTCGCACGTCTCAAACACTCGACACTGCGATGGATGCACCACGACCTACTCGTTTTAGTCATTCTTTTGGTCAATTTTAATCTTCCAACAAAACGACTTACGCGTTTCATTCTGTGTTCTTCACTGCTCGTGTCTGTGGAACTTCCACTTTTCGAAACAGGATGATCAATCATATTCTGGAGTTCTGCAGAAAATTCGTTGCGGTGTGGCGACATCTGAAACGGACTAAAGTTAAAAACGAATTGAGAATATTTTTAACAACTCGAAAAGATATCTTGCAATAGAATTTCGAAAGCACTAGCCGAAATAAGGGAGTAAATATTTAAAAGCAGAGTATTCGCGAAAAAAAAATGGAAGAAGTACTTCTTGTACTACGGTAAACAGTACGCAAACACGGAATCTGCATACTTTCAGGTGTAATGCGCACCGTAACTTGTTAGCTCGAATGCGCACGGATAAATTTTTCTGAAATTTTCGCATTTTTTTTACAAAAAAGGCACCAAGTCGAGGTTTCCTTCATATTTGAACTCTTTCGGGTCGAGAATGAGTCCTTCAGCGACCGCTTCATCGATCGGCTTGTGAATTTCATCTACAGAAAACCCATTTTTGATAACGAAGTGGTTTTTGAGAGACTCACTAGCCGGAAGAATGAAATCCTCTCTTTTTCTTATGATTGTAGATTTTTCGGACAAGCGCATATTTTTTCTAAAGTTGACGAATTAATCGGTGATTCGAAAGCTTGTTAACCTTTTCGTCTTTTTCTCCCTTTCCGCCGGAATCATCCGATCAGAAGTTATCTGAAAGTTAGAAATCGTGTCAAATAATTGGATGAGAAAAAGATTTCACGAACATTAAGCACGTTTCTGGTGTGTTGTTCGCAATTCGACTGATTTTTCCGGAGACACGTGGCAAAGAGAATCAGGAGAAAAGGAGCAACTATCTGAATTCTCCGTGTTTTCGTTTCGCTCTACTTGGTAACTTGCATTGAACAAATGAATAACTGAATAACTGCGTTTCTCTCCCGAAAAATGAACAAATGAAAATGCTCAAATTCGTTTTCAATTTTTCAGTGAAATGAACGGGCA
The DNA here is from genome assembly GCA_963966605.1 of Caenorhabditis sulstoni. Lineage (NCBI taxonomy): Eukaryota > Metazoa > Nematoda > Chromadorea > Rhabditida > Rhabditidae > Caenorhabditis > Caenorhabditis sulstoni. The sequence goes on from OZ016477.1 coordinate 4,618,777, forward strand.
GGAGACCGCCCAAAAAATAAAGAGATTCGAGGACGGAAAGACGTTCTACTATTTGACCGTGTCACCGCAAAAGCATGAAGAGGTCGTCGAGCAGCCGACGAGAGCCCCGGGAGCGGACCCTCGGACAGCGCAACAGCAGGGACGACACTTGATAGTGAGGAATGCGCGCGAGATGTTCGAGAACGTCGTGAGTGCTTCTGAACGTGCCCCCAGGATAGACTCACCCGGGTTCACAGGACATCCTCGCCGACGGCCGTTATCTGTGTCGTGTTTGCAACCGCAACTACAAGACGCACGCCACGCTGACGGCCCATTTGAGAGGAAGTCACCTGAGACAGGAGAGTCCATGTCAGGAGAAGAACTGCAATCAGTGAGCGAGTCAGGCTAGTTCGGAGAAAACAATTTTGCAGTGTGTCATTCACAGAGAACGAGAGGAAAAAGCACATGAAAGTGCACGAGAAGAACAAGGCGAGAGAGTTCACGGTAAGGAGACGCAGACACAGAATGTCCGAGAATATTCGAGTTCAGCTGATGAACCAGATGGACAGGATCACTGACATGAGGACTTTTCCGGATCAGACTTCGGACGTGCTTTGCGAGCAAGTTCAACGCAACTTCACCGAGATAATCGGGATGACAAAGTCACTGGTTAGTTTTCCCTAAATCTCATTTGAATATGCCGAGATCTGCCCGGACTCGACTGGTTTCAGGTGAAAAATGTGAACAGGTGAAAATTTCGAGAAATCGATCAAAAGTCAGTTCTGGTTTCAGGACGAGAAAGGGTTTCTGAAGTTCACGTGTGCAGAATGCTCGGCGACCTTTTCGGACGTCTTCAGCGCTTCGAAACATTCGAATGAGCACCAGTGAGTGCTCTTTTCTCATTCTGGAGCTGCTTTTGCTTGCAGAGACATTCCGAAAGAATGTTTCTATTGCGGAACCGTGCGCCGCGGACTCATGAATCTTCAAGTGCACTACGTGAGAGTCCACAAGAACGACGGCATTCGGGCGTATCACTGTAACTGCTGTTTTCGGTGAGAAACTGGAAGGAAAGGACTGAAAATTACACAGAAAGTATTCGGAATGGGGGGCGGCGACTTTCGAAACCGGTTCCTCGATCGAATGATACGATATCGTTTGAAGGGGAGAAACGAGGAATTCCAAAGGAATTCAGAGAAAATGGACAGAATCGATTGAAATTTACAAGAGGGAAGGACTACGGAACCACCACCATCGCAGTGATTCGCCACATTTCGTCAAAAAATTAGGATTCCACGGTTTTTGGTTTCTAGCCTCTCAAAACGAAGTCCTGAAATATTTCACGTTTTTTCCTGCTAAATCAAGAAGATGGGAGTAGAATATTAAAGAAACGACAAAAAGTCGTCGACTCGAAAGAAGGAGTTTATATCATTGGACCGAATAAGAACCCTCTTCCGGTGCGGGAGTATTTTCTGAAACAAAGACGGAAGTGCACGGGGCGAATCGATTCTGTTTGCGCTTTCGCGTCTCCGTCCGATGGGCTCATCGGCAAAAGTGCCTTCAAATTGGCTCAATCGGCGAGAAAGCGCCTTCTCGCCACCCGATTCCTTTTTTCTTCTTTTCAGCGGTTTCACATCGAAGGCGCTCTTCCAAAATCATATGAAAGAGGAATCGAGTGAGCCGGGTAAACGGGAGGATGAAGGGAAAGGGGAGAGTGTTCTGATTTGTAGGGTGTCGAAATATGGGCACGTGGCAGGAGTTCTACTACGGCGAACTGCCCGCCAGTCTCACTATCGATCAGCGGACTCTCGGTGAGTGCGAACCGCGTAAATCGCATTTCCGGCCGTCTTCAGACAAGATGAACTTGTTCCGCAAAAGGAGGCTCGAGAAGGAAGAGCAGATGTGCGCGACGAGCTCTACAGCTGCTCCCCAAGCCCGCAGCACTGAAGAATCTGACATTTTCGATGTCTACAACTCGATGATTCAAACGGAATTCGGGCTCAAAAAGCTCGCCGATTACGTACTCGGGATCACTTTTTTTCAGATATCATCGGATTTAATTTTAGATGAGCTTGTCTCATATCCGAAAACGACCTTTCGCAAGCACTTCGAACGACTTTCAAGCGAAAAGAGAGCGGGCGGCTCAGAATGGATATTACGAGCATCAACAACAGCCGTCTTCTTCTCAGCCACAGCCACAGCAAAATGTAAGGCAAATAATTGATATAGACGCTGTAAAGAGGAGCGCGCGCGCGCAAAGCGGTGTGTCGTCGGGCCGGCGGCCACGAAACAGACGGACGAGAGAGCGAGAGGCCGCGAGAGGAGGCTGGTGACGGCTGCTGCACAGGCCATTCCGAGGAGTACTCGGGTCTCGAAGCGAAAGAAAGAGGGGGATCGCGAGACGCAGACACGCAACACGCCATTGTTTTATGGCAGGAAGTGAACGCTGTCCCTCGGAAGAAGAAGACGGCTTCGTGGCGGGTCTGAAGGCGTGCCGCACGAAATCTTTTGAAATATGGGTTCGATTAAAAGAGCAGCGATTACGGTAGCTTTTCGGAGCCCAGCGAATACATGTTTCGGAAAAAGAAATAGTTGAAGTATGACGAAAAGCAAATTTTCTATCGATTATCCATTCGTTGGATTAAAGGGGGGGGGGGGGTGCCAACTTGAAAAAAGTTTGCTTAAAAAGAAACTAGAGGGGTGGGAAAATTCAGAAATCTGGGTTTTTAGGTCACGGCCACAGGAATATCAATTTTGGCTTAAAATCGATAATTAAAAATACTTTTACTTATTTTTAAAGCGTCGCTCCTTGTGCGCTGCATTTTCCCACCCCTCTAGTTTGTATTGAAGCAAACTTTTTTCAAGTTGGCACCCCCCCCCCCCCCCCCCTTTAAGATTTTTGGTGAATTGTCGATTTCGGTTCACATAAGAACCGAAAGCGTTTCGACTTTGACGAATACAAATATTGTCACTTTTCGAGATGATATCGAAGATTCGTACGGACATGATTCTGATTTAGAGATTCTCATTTTCTCTCACGGCAGTACAAGTTATTATGTGCTGTTATTGCCGGTATCTGATATTGGGTAACAGAGAAGTTTTCAGGAGACGCCGGTAGAATTCAATCTGGAACCGCCAGGTTATGGATACGATCCGCTGATTGGGAGATATCCAGGTGGGGAGCGACGAGCGTTTCCGACTGAATCCCTTCCGGTTTGCAGACTTCTTTCCGATGCAGTACGGGCAGCCGTTCTCGACGTTCGACTCTTCCGCTTCTTCCCAACACACGGATTGCTTCGGAAGTGATTCGGGAGTGGATTCGGGAGATCTGCTCAAAGATTCGCTCGATCCGTTCTCGAGAGCAACCGAAATGGCGACGGAGTTGATGAAAAGCCAGTCGGATGTCGTATCCGAAGAGTTGAACAATCTCGATTTTGGTGAGACTTCCGAAAGGTCGACGTCAAGATCAGCATTCTTTCAGTGATGCCGGATGAGCCGGAGAATCAATCAGACGACGATCTCGTAGACTTTGGATTCAAATTCTGAAGGCGTCCTGCGGAGACATGTTTTATCATCGTTGTCAAATTGTCAAAAGAACTTCTCAAATTATCGTTAATCATAGGTGTCTATAATAATTCTAGTGCATGGCTTCACTTTTTATAAGTTGATATATTGAATACAGATTTGTTTTATAAAGAGATCAAGACCAAAAAACGGGGAGAGTTTATTTTCAGGGTTCGTTCCTGACGAGCGCCTTCGTGTCGTCGGTCTCAATGCAGCTGGAACCGCTATCGCCGCTCTTCCGCGGTCTCCGCGACTTCTTCCGCTTCCGACACCGCAGGAGACTCGCGAGAGCGGACCGGCGCTTCCAGCGATCTTCCTCGTCGGCCTCCTTCAGCTCCGGATTGATCTCCTTGAGCTCGTCGATCACGACGCGCTCTTTCACGCCCTCGTACGCCGTCATGCTGATCTTGACGACGATCATGCAGAAGAGGAACGACGACGTGCCGATGCTCGTGAACCAGAACACGTCCAGCATCTCCGGATCGTCGTCGTCGCCTGCAAACGCGCTCCACTGCACTCTCCGCCCGCCCGCTCCTCCGCCCACTCACCCCACACTTTCTTCCAGTTCTGTCCGTGACACAGACTCCCTTTGCAGCACACTATCTCCGTCACGAACGTCGTCCCGTTCCACATCACCGTCGTGTTCGCCCTTTCCGTCACCATTCCCCCGTTCCCCAACCATCCGCACCCTCTGAAAACTTGCTCGCTCAAATTCGAAACTTCCGCCGATTCTCGATAGAGCGCACTTTCTCATCGTCGCGAAATTGCCGTACGACACCAGATACCGCCCGTTTTTCTTGCGGAAGAACGCGGGCTTCTTGTCTCCATAGTCGGAGAAGCATCCGAACACGTGCCGATCCTCGTCGATCGTAATTTTCGCGCACGAATGGTCGGGAGTCGTGCAGCGTGTCCAGTTCTGAAACTGGGCAATGCAAGCGCGCTCCACCGCACAGTCCCACTCTGTTGTTGTTTTTTTCGGTCGGCTCGCTCGAATTCGCCACAAAATCGTCGAAACTGATGGGAATTCGAGAAAACGGACATAGGAATTCGGTGCTGGAATCGAGGGGAACCGCCAGAGAATTCAAATTGCCGCCGCATCGCACTCACACTGTGTTTTCGTTTTTCCTAGTTTCACATGTGAAAAAAACAACAAGAAGCAAAGTCAGAAAAACGCTTGGCATCCCATCGGGCAAGTTTAGAAATGACTTGCAAATTTGAGGGAACCGCCACGTGACCAACCGAAAAATCGGCTTTTTTTCTCGAAAAAATCCATTTATTCGACCTGACCCAAAAACATTTTTTAAAAACCCGGGCGAAACGAGGAAAAAGGCAAGAAGATTGGTGAACTTTGGCAGGATCAACTCTCGTTCTTTTTATTGCGAATCATCTCCGAGAGCTGCTTGAATCGGACCATGACCTGCTTCTTCGACTTGCTCCCGATGTGCTCAGCGATCCGATCCCATCGCTCGTCGGTGCCCTTCGGAAACTTCTGGAGTGCCGCCTCGAACGCCTTCTGCTCGTTCTGAGTCCACTCCTCCTCCTGTGACGTCTTCTGACCGTCTTCCGAAGGCACCGACTGCTGGATGCTGGTCATCAGAAGTTTCGTGTAGTCCTCCTGCTTCATCTGCTTCATCTTGCCCGCCATCGCGATGACGTCTTCTGCGGTCCGATTCAGCACTCGACCCATTTGCTCCCACCGGTTCGGCGTCCCAGCCGGATACTTCTCAGTGCTCAGACGAACTAAATGAGCCAGCTCGTCCGGGCTCCACGAGCTGCCCGCTTGTTCTGAAATTAAAGATGGATGTGCAGGTTCCTCCCCCGGACTACCGTACTCTGTGCCACGGCGGCGCTCTCCTTCTCGTACTTCTTCTGCATTTCCGGATCATTCGTGCTCACCGCCTTGAGCCCCAGAGCCACCTCGAACTTGAACTCGGGCTGCTGGGGAGCACTCCTCTGCTGCTTTTTCACCTCTTCTTCCTGCTCCGGCTCCTCTTCGATTTCCTTCTTCTTCATCGACTCTGTGACCACTGCCATCAGATCCTTGCACAGATTCCACGACCCCCGGACGAGAAGAATCGGAAGAAGTTCCCATTTGTTCGGCAGGAACTCCTCCAGCGCCTCCTTCATCAATCGATCCGCTTCCGTCGGATCCTCTTTCTTGCTCTTCCGGGACTTCTTCGCGTTCTGCTTGAAAACGAGCGTTTTCTCGTAATAGGCGGCCCACATCATCAGGTAATGGGCGATGGTTCCGATGAAAAGGAGCACGAGAATGCTCTCGTACCACGCCAGTTTCCGCATTCGCCTGCAAAGCCCCCCAAGTCTTCAAGAGTTTTCTAGTCCCTCCTGCTCACCTGTAATAGTAGACGGGCTGTCTCCACGAAGGCATTCCGTGCTCCAAGATGTTGTCGTACTTCTCGCGGAGCTCCGTGCTCTTTAGCACTTCATATATGCCTGCCACGTGGCGGAACTTCTCCGTGGCATCAGAGGCGGAATTCCGATCGGGATGCCACTCGAGAGTCAGTTTGCGGTAGGCTTTCTTGACCTGCTGCGCCGTCGCATCGCGCGGAATGTCGAACCATTCATAGAAGTTGACGCCGACTTCCTCGACGAGATCATACAAAGCCAAGTCATCAGAAGTCCACTGGGACGCTCCGAGTGACACGAGAAGTATCAGAAAGAACGGAACCCGCATTCTGAAAAGACATTCAGTTGAATAAAATTGAAGGAGAAGAAGAGATTTCAACGTTTTTACGCTTTCAGAAGAATAGAGACATCAAAGAAGCAGGGCAATCTTTATTAAATCGAAACCGACGAGTCGGCAGTGTTCTCAAAAGTGAAGGCGAGATCGTGCAATTCGGAATCAGAAGCGCCACTTCTACTTTCCGAACTTGAACTTTATCGGCGCGCGGGCGTTGCCCGACTTGTTCAGAATCGCCTGCTGCTCGTTCTTCTGCACTTCGGCCTTCTGGCGCGCGAGCTCCGCACGATCCCTCTCTAGTTGGCTCTTTTGCTCAAGCATCGCAAGACGGTCCTCTTCCTGAAAACAGGACCGATTCGGAAGGGAGAAAAGCGTCCGGGAGGGTCCGTGTCTGCGTCAGAGTGCTTCTTCCTGCTGAAAATACCTGTTCGTCGAGATTCAGCCAACATTCGATACAGAAGACAAGATTCAGAAGGCGTCCGTTCGAATTGAAATGCAAGAAGCAGAAAAAAAAGAAAAGAGTCAAAAAAAAATTAGAGAGAAAATGGGGGAAGACACAAGAAAGGAATGGGAGAGAAAAGCATCTGAAAACGGATTACGTCGGAGAGTTTTTTCAGTGAATTCACAAGTCGGAAAGGCGATCGGAAGAGGCGCAAACTTACAAATTTCTTGCGACTTTCTTCCGCTTCCAGCACTTTTCTTTCAAGCTCCGCCTCGAGCTGCTTGCACTTTTTACGAGACTCTTCCTGAAAATGCAAATTTTAATAAATTCAATTCAGAAATTGAGCAGGAACAGAAGAGTATTTCGTTCCGAAATCCCAAGAAATTCTCATTTCCCCCCTTACATCTCGTTTTTTGCATTCCGCCAACTCGACGGCCATTTCCGCTTCAATCTGCGCCCTCAACATCTTTTCCATTTCGTTTCTCGCCGACGTCGCCTTCTCGGCCATCATTGCTTCCAATTGGTGCACTCGGGCGGTGACCTGAGACAACATTTGTGTGCTCAGAGAGCTTCTCCTCCTAGAACCTGCTCCACGATCTTCTCTTCAAGCCACTTTTTCGTCGGCTCGTTCAGTGTGCTCACGTCGAACGGAATGGATTCAGCCGATGAATCGGCGGGAGGCGGTGGTGGTGGTGGAGGGATTCTGAAGAATACGTGCAGCTGTAGAAATAGGAGTGGCTGCTCACTTTGGAGAGTTGTTTCTCTCGCGACTTCTGTCTCGTCTGCGCCTCTCCTCTCTCAGTATACTGCCCAACTGATGCGATTCTGCCAACGTGGAAGTTTCAGATGAAGAGCTTCGGTGTCTGCGAATAAATCGATGAAGTTCAGAGCTTCTCTCTCTCTCGATCGCCTGTACCTTTTCTTCCTCTCTCGATCTCGATCTTTTCTGTCTCTTTTCCGTTCTCTATCTCGATCATCTCGTCTTCTTCTCTCTTCTCGATCTCTTTTTGGAGATCTGGAACGGCTTCTAGATCGGCGCGACATCTGAAAATGAACAGACTGGAAGCGGCGAGACAAGTAGAGAAAGTACGAAGGCGTATTGACCCGTTGAGTGCCATCTGGCAGCCAATCCATTACATTGCGCGGCCGACGTGTCGCTTCGGCCACGGCCCCCAGCCGCTGAAGATAAGTGCCCTCACGCACCAGGAAACTGACTTTCATCGGGTTTGTTCATAACAGTCGGCAATCATTCATCGGACACGAAATTACAAGTGAAAAACCCACGTTAATTCAATACAGACACAAGATAAATTGATCAGAGACCTAGGAAGAAATGAAAAATGTAGATTAGTTATGAAAAGTTTCACGAGCGGCCTTGAAGTTGATATACGACAGCCAGGAAGACGAGAAGAACGGTGATTCCGATCGGGAACCACGAAGACCAGAAGGACGTTTCCTGCATTTTAGAACTTTCGGCGGTGAGAATGAGTTGCCCGAGTCTCTCTTACCTCATCGTACGGGTTCTTTGCTGTGCTGGATGGCGCGAACTGCTCAATAGTCTTGTCATCGACTGTGTCTCCGCGAATCGGCTCTTGAGTCGCTTCGTCATACTGGAATAAATCGAAACTTATCTCGCTTCTGATTTATATCCAACTAACATCGTACAAATCATAGCTTTCTTCCTCGTCCTCTCTGTGTTTCCGCGGAGTCGGTGGCATTTCCTCAAGAGTTCCACGAACGATAGCGAAGCCGTTTACCTTCGGGTTATCATGTGGACCTTTCACGAACGTAATAATGATAGACCCGCTGTATTCTTTTTCCACGCCCTTCACGACAATTGTGTCGCCTTTAATTATGACTGGAATGTGGAGATCATGAGCGTATCCACGTCCTCCGGCGGCGTGGAAGATATCCAAATCTCTAGCGACCATCTGACCGTTTATCATGATGTGGAAAACTTTTTGGCCGGATCTTTGGAAATAGACTTCCGATAACTTTAAAATCACGACGAATTCTCCATCTTCAGCGGGAACGTGGTACGAAAACGAATCGTGACTCCATCTTTCAGTCTGAAACTTTCAAGTTAACCTGGAGCCGCCTTTTTAAAACCAGCCTGATAAATGTCTAGATCTTGTGGATGGGCGTTTGCGAACATGAATTGCATTCCGGCATCCGATACAGTGCCATCTTTCGATGTGTCTCCTTCGTACTGAATTCCGTACGCCCCAAAGGTTTCCGGACCTCCTGAAAAAAAAAACAAAAATGCGCTGAAAAGTTTCCGATTACTCACCGCAGTTGACAGCTTTTATCACTTTGTTCCCGAGATCTTTTGCGCCATAAACCAAATCAAGTGCGAGAAAAGTGATAAGTATGACGATGCGGGTTAATTTACTTGATTCGTCCATCTGAAAAGCAATACTTCTTGTTTCAAGGAGAACGTAAATGAGCGGACGAGTGAGAGAAGAACACCAATTCATAGTTCGTTGACAAAAGAGGTCGCGGTTCAATTAGAATGCACGTTTTCTTGTGAAAAAAAGAACGAACAGATCGGAACATCCACGCGTCAATATGGGTGCGAATACTGGCGACAAACAAAAAGATATACGTTGTTTTTTTCGTTTTCGAACGATCAGGAACACTTTCGATTGACGAAACAACGCATTGCAGAACAATGCAACTATAAACTTGCGCAGAAACAGGAGAACGAATATTCGAAGCGAATATGCATTAAGGAATATTTACGAAATTTGCGAAAACCGTCGGAAATGGGGAAAAAAGATGAGAAATGGAGAAAACAGACAAAACAACTTACTGTAGTTGATTTCGTTTCGAGAACCAACAAAAACAACAAGCACTGCGCCTTTAACAACTACAGTAATTATTTATTTTTTGATTCAATTTTTGAATGTAAATAATTTCCTTGAAATCAGCTCAATGCTTGATACGAGAAACTAATCGCGAAGATTTGAAAAAGTCTTGGCGCCAACGCGAAAAACCTCGGCCATTGTCCAGAAATCGGCAGTCGTGTTTAAACTTTCGCTTTCCGCTCGTCGGGGCGCGATGTTTGAATATAAACCTTGACCCAGACGAAGGTTCTTGCTTTTTGAAAACTGTGACAAAAAGACAAGAATATAAAAGAGAAAAAGATATTTGGAGTAGAAAGTTCACTCATTAGCGTTTCGAAAAGCAAAAACCGGGCGAAAGGGATATGGAAGGCTTCTCCACGCAGGAGACACAAAAGTGTATTATCGTCTGCGCGGCTCCGCCATTTGCACACTTTCTCAGTGCTCCTTCTCTCTTTTTCTCAGCTTGTGGTGGTGCTCGCGGAGCCCATTGAGCCGAAACGAGCTGCGGAGCAGCTTCGGAGCCAACGTGTTTCCCTGGACACAAGTAGGCTCGCCCGGAATAGCTTCAATAATTTATTACATTTGTTGCTGAAGTCTCTGGAATATACATTTTTCGAAAAAGGAGAATAAGAAAAAGGGAAAGTAGCACACCATGTACACGTGGAAGTTGGCGGGAATTTGAAAATTCGATTAGGGAGGGGGGCGGATCTTCGAAAAAGAGAACCCTGCAGAAGATCGGTATAAAGTATGAAGGGGGATTTTGGGAAGGAAAGGAAACGAGACGGGGATGACCTGTATCAGAAATAAGATGCTCGCGAGAAGCACAACCGAGAAGGATTCTAGAAAAGAGCAAGAACGGGCAGGAGAGCCGCCAGAAGAGCAGATGACGTCACGGAAGACTGCACGGGCGGTCTCGTCGTCTCCGGCTCCGGCTCGGTTACGTCGTTGCTCTCGGCAGTCGTCGGGGCAGCCGGCGTCGTCTCGTCCTTCGTGACGGTGACTGGCTTCTGGTCGCGCGATGGCTCCACCTCGTTCACGTCGATGCTCTGGAATTCAGAAGTTACGCGTGCTCTCCGGATGTTTCGAATTGCTCACCGTGGTCTCCTTGGACGGCTCCGGAGACTCGAGAATACACGAAGCGTTGAAAAGGTTCGCCCAGTGCATGTGGACGCTGAAGACGTGCAGGACGGCGTCGAATCCGCACCGCTTCTCGATTTCCGACGTCGAGCATCTCATCACTTGATTCAATCTGAAACCGAACGTTCTTCCGATTCTTCTGACTCTTTCGACTCACCCGTCACACATCTGAGCCGGAGCTGACTTCTCGAGTTGATCGATCTTCCCAAAGTCGGAGATGCACGCGATTCCGGCATCGGACTTTGTGTACTCGGAGAGACACGTGGCGAACTGCTTCTGATCTCTGAGCGTGATTTCGCGGTTGCAAATCGAGTCGATGAGTCCGATCTGGGCGGAAGAAGCCGGCTCGTACTTGCACTTGAGCGCCTCGACGCACGGAATGTAGGTCTGGTTGGCCATGGCGCAGAACTCGTCCCACTTGGAAGCGTCACCGATGATCGAGACGGGTCGGAAGGCGAACTGGTCGAGGTGGGTCTCGCACTGCAGATGCTCGACGAGCTCCGCCTCTCCGCATCCGGCAGATGACGTCGTGACTTCTGCAGACGCCGTTGAGGTGGATTCTTCGGATGGCATCTCCTTTGTAGGAGCCGGAGCAGTCGAAGAGAGAACTGTCTCGAGGGTCGGAGTGACTCTAGCCGGCTGGTTGACGGGGACGATCGGACTGTGCTGAGCACGGACGGGGCAGATGTCAGGCGTGCTCATCGCCTTCAGGATCTTGATCGGACTCTCTCCGCACTTGTCGAGCACAATTTCTCGGGTGCAGTCGATGAACTTGGGCAGGACGCTGCGAAGGGTGCCCAGGTTGAACTGCTTCAGAGTCGAGATGGTCGACCGGATGCACTGGGCGAACTTCGGCTCCTGCGCCTGTCCGAACAGACACGAGAGGTTGTCGTCGATGGCCTTGGCGGGGTCGGAGAGCAGGCAAATGTCTCTGCCCGCCTCGATCATGCACGACGAGACGACGCAAGAAGTGCGTCCCTCGAGCAGGAAGTGGGCACACGTGCGGAACTCCTCGGTCAGATTGCAGCCGCCCGCGAAGACCGGAGCCAGCGAGTTGATGTTCTTGATGAGCGACTGCATGCCTCCCGCGAACAGCTCCTCGACTCGCGAGCCGATGTCGTTAAGCGGAGCAGCGCAGTGCTCGATGATCGACTCCTCCTCGGCGGAGCATCCGATTCCGACGACTCTTCCCACCGGCAGCTGTCTTCCCACTTTGCAGCGGACGTCGATCGCGTTCGCGAATCGGATGATGTAGTTGGAGACCCAGTCGGCGGCCTCCTGTCCGCATTTCGCTTGCAATTGAGGGATGGCACACGAGTGCAGACGGTTCGAAGACATGCAGGCGGCGGTCGGTGCGCCTCGAGAGAACTCGGACACGCACGAGCGGACCTCCTCGAGCATGGACGTCTCGCGGATGCACTTGCGCACCTTCTTGAACTGCTCGTTCGACTCGTTGCACGCGAACTCGAACATCGCACTCATTCCGCGAGCCCACAGCGGATGGCAGTTGCTCTCGGCGGAACACGCTTTGAAAGTGTGGAACGCCTCGCACGCCTGATCGATGTCGCGCGGCATTGCGATGACGGAGAGCGGGTGAGGCTGGAAGGCGGTGAGTGGCTTGACGCACTCCTCGAACTTCTTCTGCTCCTCGACGGCGCACTTGGCGGCTGGCGCGACTGGAGGCGTCGGAGCGGTCGGGATGGGCATGGGACGGGCGGTCGGAGCTCTCGGGGGCATCGTGACCGGGGTGGGACGGGCGACCGGACGGGCGATGATCTCGTCGAGGTTGGCAGGTGGGTCCCTGGGACATCCCTCTTCCTCTCCGAGCGAAGTCATCTGAAAGAGGAAACGTCGGATGACGTCACAATGGATCGTGAACCGGTTCTCCCAGTGAACACTTTCCTCACCTTGGTCTTCAAGTTCTGCAGATCCTCGAGCGCCTCGCCCTCACACTTGTTCTTGACGGCCCGTTCTCCGCACGAGAAAGTGTCCCTGATTGTGTAGAAGCTCTTGCAGAGAAGAGCTTCTCCGTGCACTCCGTTCAGCATCATCTGCACGGTGTTCGAGAGCGAAGACAGCGCCGACTGGCAGTTCGTGTCCTCGTCGGCCTCTGACGCGAGCGTCTCGAAGCACTGTCTGTGCTTGGCGAGCATCGGACGCGAGTCCAGCGAGCAGATCGGAGCGAGACCGATTCTCGCAAGTGAGTTGAGCGGCGAGGCGAACGAGCACCGCTGCGAGTCCTTGAAGACGGTGGCCGAGAGACACTGCTCGTAGCGAGCGAACAGAGAGCAGATGCCCTCGACGACCGTCGAATTGGGACTGGCGATCTCGAGCAGGAAGTTGAGGTTGGCGAACGCGGTGAGCTTCTTGTTGATCTCGACGAGCTCGACGAGACATCCGAGGGCTCCGTTCTCTTGCTCTTCGGTGCACTTGGGCAGAGTCGTCTGCAGATGGAAGTCGCCGTCCTTCGAATCCTTCGGCGTCTCGACCTCCTCCTTCTTCTCCTCGAAACACTTTCCGGCTATAATCAAATCGTTGACTTCCTCCTGAAGTTCCACCACCAGATTCTGAGCATCCACTTCGCATTCGTCGTTCATTGTGACGATGGCGCAGTCAAGATTGTTGTTGTAGGAGATGAGTGCCTCGCAGCTCGACGTGGCATTTCGCACGGCGCACTTCTCCTTTTCTAACGTCTTCTGGTAGCAATCGGACCATTTGGCGATCTCGTCTTGCTTCGCGCAGATCTTCTCGGCCACCGCGGCGAATGGATCGGAAGAGTAGTTGGCCGAGCAGATGTCGTAGATGTAGTAGAGCGAGTTGACGGCGTCGGCCAAGTTGATCGTGAGGGCCGGACGGTTCTCGACCTCTTCGTGGGCGGTCGTGGTCGACGACTCCTCGGATGTAGTCGTCAGATTCTCTTCGCTGTCCTCGATGGAATCAGCAGTGGCTTCGGTGGTGCCGTCGACGATGAGAGTGGTGCTGGAAGCGTCCGGAAGAACGCATCGGATGGCCGACACGATGTGCTCGGTCTCCTCTCGGATCGGACCGAGCATCTCGATGGCGTCAGAAGAGCACGCCTCCGGGCGGATCGTCTCGAGACACGAAGTGGCCGTCTGGATGGAAGTGACAAGTCCGCAGAGGGACGACGACGACGATGTCTTGCTGACGTCGCAGCGCGCGTCCGCCGATGCCTTGAAGCAGGCGGCGTGCTCTTTGACGGAAGGCAGCACCAGCTGACACATGAACATCTCCACTTCGCCCCACGATCGGACTCCCTCGTCGGGCATGCATCCTTTCTCGCTTCCGACGCACTCCTGGTACGCCGCCATCAAATTGCAGCCGTTTTCGATTTGTGATTGACTGAAAAAGAAATTATGATGATGGATCGGAGAGGCGGGAGAAAGCAATTACGTTTGGGCGGAAGTCAAAAACGACATGTTCTTGAGGTTGACTCGTTCGATCTGGTGCAGGAACTGGACGATCGGCTCGCTGCAGTTGTCGATGCGCTGCTGCATGGCCCAGTCGCAGTCGTCGTCCGACTTGGGAGTCGTCGACGACGCGATCACGATCTCGTCGAACTTGGTGCTCGTCTCGGAAGCGTCGGCAGTCTCGTCGGAGCCGTCCTCGCAATCCTTCTCGCCGTCACCCTTCCAGTCGGAGGGGATGCACGATCCGTCGGCACACGTGAACGTGTTCGGCGGGCATCCGGCCGCTTCGGAGGCCCTCGTCGCGATGGCCGATAGCAGCCACACGAGCAACACCCAACGCATTTCGGCTGTAAACGGGTCAGAACTGAGAGAGAGAGAATGAAAAAGAATGGACACATAATAGATCGGTTGGGAGGGGAACCAGATCGGGGCACCAATGACGATTGGTTTGGCGCCGCGTTCAAATTAGGCTTAAGGTTCCTTCGGCGACGACCGGGGCGGGCCGATCAAGTTGCGAGGGGCAGAAGAAGCAGGCTTTCGAGATTTGCGACACATTACAGTGGGTGTGAATATGGAAATCGGATTACATTGCGATGGAAAAGAAGAAGGAGAAGATTCAGAAGACGTCGTTTTTGAACCCCTGCCTCTTCATCTTTCACAATCGGATTTCAGATGGGATCTGTAGTTTGGTCAGTTGAACGACGACTTCAGAAGGCACCCGCGTGATATGTTTTCAGAAGAGAGTCTCCAGAAGAAGAAGAAGAAGAAGAAGAAGCCGTGAAAAGAGGGAAATGAAAAGGGAATGTAATAATTGGGGGGAAGCTATATCGGTATTATTGGCCCGCCGCGAATTGTTCATTTCGGTCGGCCGCGCCTTCTTCTTCTTCTTCTTCCGATCTCTCTCGCTTTCCGTTTGACGGGAAGGAGGCGGCGTTCTCGGGATTTCGACAAATGCAAATGAATGCGGGATGCGCGCGCGCGGCGCAGGTAACAGGTGAAAGAAGAAGAAGAAGAAGAGATAACCCAAATATTCTGGCCTTGGAAGGGGGCACGAATCGGCGGATGACACAATTTTGGAAGCGAGATGATAGCGGGAATCGGCCGCCACCCGTGTCCCTTCCGAATCGAGACGACCAGGAATTCGTGAATTGAGCGAGGGGGACGTCGGTTCAGCAGAGCAACGCGAAGGGGGAATCTTTTAACCTTCGCAATGTTGTTTTGTTGTTTCAAACTTCCAGAATCGTTGTTTTCGTCGAGAAAAGTGGGCGGAGTGGTCGACACAAAAGACTCACTTTTCGCTAAGAAGTCAAGTTTCTTCAGCCCCCCTTCGTTCCCAAATTGACATACTAATGGGGCGTCAGCGAGAATAGATGCGTACTTCAAGAAAGGAGAAGACGTCGTTTTCGGCGCCACCTCGCGCCGGTCACTCGCCACGTGGCACTTCGAAGCTGAATAATCGAAAGAGAACAGGTTATCTCTGTGTTTGGATTGTCGATTCGATTGTGATGCAGTTGGCTGACTTCTTCTCCTTCCTCCTGCACCGTGACCAGTTTTTGGCAACAAAAGTGATCATGCAACACGCGGATAACTAACTGGGTCACCTTCTTGTGACCCAAAAAACACGAAAAACGAATGAGTAATTCCATGTCAAAGCAGTGTAATCATGTTATTACAATGGCAAGAAAAAGCGATGAGTCATGCCACGTCACTCACAGTAACCCAGTTCCGAGACAGATTCCCGTATCGAGACGCAGTTAATCGACGTATTACCGTGGTTTCGACGAACCATCACCGCTCTTTTTTCCCCTCGAAACCGATACGACCTATTCGGAGACATCGGAAATCGGAGAGATCAGAAGACGTGCGGGCGACAGTCGTTCTCACTCGGAACGAAATAATCCGATCGACGGAGCTCGTTCGAAGGTCTTACCTGTTCAAGACTCTTCTCAAATGGTTCTATTCGAAAGAAGGGAACGGAAACTTTTTGGAAAGACGGAGACGAGTGGAGTGAAGAGAGGGGGGAACAGATTGAAAACCAACAGTATTCGTACTCTCGCAGGCAGATATGATGATGATGATGCGGGAGAAAAGTGCGCGGAGACTGCGCGCGTCGAAAGCGAAGTCAAGAGAGAACGACGGAAAAACCGAAGCGGATTGGATGATCGAGAGAGAGAGAGAGAGAGAGAGAGAGAGAGAGAGAGAGAGAGAGAGAGAGAGAGAGAGAGAGAGAGAGAGAGAGAGAGAGAGAGAGAGAGAGAGAGAGAGAGAGAGAGGGAAGGGAAGAAGCAGTCCGGTTGCCTACTACTACTTTCCGACGATGCCTACGAAGCCGCCGCCGCCGCCTTCAGGGTGAAAAAGAGACAGTAATCGTTCCCGAGACGACGTCCTGTTCTTCTTTTTCGTCGTCCCTCTTCTGATTAGCCTTCGAATGCTACTTTCTCTCCTTTCTTCGCCAGGAGCCGGATGTGTTCGAACGACATAATTAGGCCGAAAACAATGAAATAAGCAGCGAAATGGGCTGCGATGAAGAAAAAGGCGCGAAAGTAGCGGGCGCGATGAGAAGACAGAGAGAGAGAGAGAAATGTTCAGATTAAGAGAGAGAAGAAGAAGAAGATTGCGGATTCTGATAATGCAGAAGAAGAAGTGAACAGAGGGCGGATTCAGAAAGTGTCATCTCAAGGGGGATTGAGGGTGGCTTCGACTGGATTTCCAGCCGCGAAACGCCCTGGAGAGTGCGAGTGCTTTTCTCGGAATCATCGGGTCTGATTCGGAGTTCTTCTCAGAATTCTCGAAACAAAGGAGTGGTTCAAGTTGGAATGGGTGAAAAGTTGAGAGGAGTGAGGTGATCTTCTTTTTATTCAAATGTTCGCAGGCTCATCTCATCAAATCAATGACTATTGTCCTTGCGGCGCGCCTGCGAAATCGGTAATTTACCCGAACTTTAACGACTCTTTTCTCTCGCTTTTTTCTCACTTTACTAGGCGGTAATGAAGAGAACAACAGGCGGTCGCGATGGAATTCAAACGGAAAGAATCGTCGGAAAGGGTGCGATTTAGTGGGTCAAGGTCGGATTTGACGGCCTGATAAATAGTCTCTTCCGAACAATTGAGACATTTCGAGGATTCCTCTTATCAAGTGTCAACTGAAGAGAAAGAAGACGAAGAAGAAGAGATGTCTTTATTGGAGGAAAGTCAATCCTTTTTCTCGAAGGCCATGCACACACTGTTGATGCAGTATCGCTCGCCGGTTTTCTCGCGAGGACCGTCGTTGAAGACGTGTCCGAGGTGCGCGTTGCACTGAAAACAACCAGGAGTCGAATGAGCCAAGAGAACCATCTCACCTGTTTGCACCGAACTTCGGTGCGGAGCATTCCGTGCGTTCTGTCTTCGATTCGGATGATGTTCGCATCGTGGCCGACGGATTCCGAGAACGCCGGCCATCCGCATCCCGCCCAGAACTTCGAGTCCGAACTGAAAATGAATCGAGAGTTCGGGAAAAGAGGCGGCAGAGCTCACTTGAAGAGTTCAGAGCCGCAACACAGACACACGTAGCGGCCCTTCTCGAAATAGTTGTCAAAGCCTCCGCTTCCCGGACGCTCCGTTCCTGAACAATATCACTGTAGCGCACTTCCCACCTGCCACGTGGCTCTCAACAGAGTGCACTTACCAGTCTGCCATGTGGTTCTCAACAGAGCGCACTTACCAGTCTGCCACGTGGTTCTCAACAGAGCACACTTCCCACCTGTCACGTGGTTCTCAACAGAGCGCACTTACCAGCCTGCCACGTGATTCTCAACAGAGCGCACTTCCCACCTGCCACGTGGTTCTCAACAGAGCGCACTTACCAGTCTGCCACGTGGTTCTCAACAGAGCGCACTTACCAGTCTGCCACGTGGTTCTCAACAGAGCGCACTTACCAGCCTGCCGTGCCACCCTGAACACCTCATCGGGAAGAACTCGCTTCCATTCGGTCTCGCTCACACTCTTCGGGTCCCGATTCTTGCCGATTTTCGAGATTCCGATGTATTCGGTTCCAAACTTTTTGCTCGTCATCCTACGGAAAAACGAGAAGAAATTGCGACGGGAGAGAATCGAAAAAAGTGAAAGTTGTAAATAAACTGATAAGAACTGCTTGTCTTTTTTTTCTGAATCTATTCTACTAGAAACAGGATGCCCTTGGAGAGCCAGTTCTTTCGAAACAGTCAATGAGAAAAAGTCAAAATTTAATAATAAATGGAAAATTCAAGAATTACGAGAAACAAGAACAGAATGTAAACATAAAGGAACATGAGACAGAAGACAGAGTGTCGCTTTCTTTTTCGAATAGTAGAACAAATCGGCTGGATTCCCGTCTTGTCAGATACCAATCTATCACGAGGACGGTATACAGGGAAACGTTTGGAAATACTAGGAAACACGAGAAAGTACGGATTAGACATGGTAAACAGGACTGTAGAAATGCGGGGGAGAACGATGTAAGAACAATATTAAGTGAGTTTGTGATAACCGACACCAGATAAGACACGAAGGGCTCATTCATTTTTCGAAAGCGGATCGGTCGTGGCAGCTGTGCTCGAAACTGCCGCCTTCGGTTCTTTTGGATGCGACTGTTCGAGATCTTCCGGCTCTTCCGGAATCGTAGGGATCCTAGTTGATGGTCCCGGCAGCGAGCCGTCGTGACCCAGATCCTGTTGATTCTGCTCCACTTCTTGCTTCTTTGGGGCACTAAGCGGTTGGAACTTGAAGTTATATCCGCAAGTGATTTTTCTGTCGCGGAATTTAAGGACTGCCTCGACATCGGCATTAGTGGCATCTTTGAAGCTGCAAAGTGAATTTTATCATAGGGATCGGAGGGAACGAGGACTCACTCGGCTTGGCATCGGACACTCTCATACAAATGATTGTGAACCATGTGCTGGAAGTAGTCCTGAGGCTTCGCGAACTTCTGCACGCAACGCTGGCAGTGAGATTTCTCTTTGAGAACCTTTTTTCCTATGCACTTTTTCTCGATGTAGCCGTAGTAGTTGAACGAAACGAACTCGGCGCGATGGAAGTCTTGATCTGAAACGGGTTCAAATGAGAGCCGCCAGTCAGTTTCCAAACTAACAGTGCTGGAAGAGCGAGGCGAAGGTGAAGTCGGCAGTCTTCCTGCAGATTCTGCAGTACTTCATTGCGCTAGCAGTAGTCGGGAGAGGTCTCCGATCTGTAATCAAATGGTAACGAAAAGCACTCCATTTGACAACTCACGGGTCCAGTCGGGTTCAACTTCCTCTTCCTCCTCGAGAACGTCCTGACTGGCCGACTCCTTTCTCTTCCCCTCCGATAAGATCCTGTTCACGAGATCCGATATCTCGCTGTTCGCCTGGACACTGTTCTCTTCCAGACCTTCTTCCATCTTGATGCTCTGATGAAACTGTTCCATTCCAAAGTCCTCGACCGGCGTCTGGCTCATTCTCGGCCTTCTCGGCAGCTCAACGACTCTCTTCTTCTTCGGCCTAACCTTTATCGCCTTTTTCACACTGCCATCTCTTTTCTTTCGCTTATGATCCGGCTCGTACACGTAATCCTCGTCGCTCCCGTCTTCGTATTCCTTTCTCTCGCGTTTCGGAACATAACGGGGAGGTGATACTTCTGAAATTTCCTTGCTACAAGGTTTTTTCCCGCTCAGAGTTTACCGTAATCCGACTCTTGCTCCGCTCCTTCTCCGGCAGTGTCTGTCGAGTCGTGCTCAGTCTCCTCCCTCCATTCGTAGCCGTACCGTTCATTCATGGTATCCGACCACAATTGGTAAGTCTGGGTTATAACTTCGTGGTGCTGGAGCATGTGTTGTTGATACGGAATGAGCTTCGCCTCGACCTCTCCGCAATGGTAGCACATGTAGTGGTTAAGATTCGCCGGATCCACGCGGTGCCGGCGGAAGTGTTCAGGAGTCGGGTACGCTGGTTTCATCTGGAGATGACTAAGAATTATCATGCGCATGGACAAGAAATCGATCGGACTGCGTTATTTCTGAAAATTAAGAGAGAAGATATGAGAAATGGTTGTGAAACCATCAAGGATAAAAAAGAAAACAGAGAAAAAAAGAGAAGGAGCCATTATTACTTCGTTACATTTTCTGCAAACTATACCAGAATGAAACGGGGAATTCGGAGTTTACGGGGAAAGAATACACTTATTTTAAGCACGAGAACATGTGAAGAAAGACCATTTAGAAACATGGAGCGAGGCGGAGTCACATCGAACGAAGCTCTCGTCGCACTTCCATGAGGATCCAACCGAGTCCATTCTTTCCGTTTGCAACGTTCGGGAGGTACTTGAAATTTTCGGCGGACACTTCCTTCGGTATTTTCAGACTCTGGTTCAGATGACGAGCAACCCAACCAGTCGCGTATTTTACGTTGGCTCCAGCCGCAAAGAAATTGTCTCTGAAAACGCAAAAATCGAGGAAAGATGGCTCAAAAAACGAACGAACCCGATGTAGGTCTGGACGAGCAACTTGTCTCCGGTGTCCAATAACGCCTTCTTCAGATCCTCATGCTGGATGAACTTTTGGGTGATCGCATGCTTCAGGATCGCAATGCTGTCCTTGTTCTTCCACTCGTTCACCAACTTCGGAGACACTTTTCCCTTCAAAATCGCCTTCGTCGCCTTCTTCACATCAATCGGGGTGCTCGCAGTCTTGAGTTCCGCAGCGCTCTCCTTTCCGACAAGCGTGTACAACTTGCAGGCTTGATAGTAATGCTCCACGGAGTTGTACTCGTTTCCGTCCACATTTACGGATATAGGGTAGAGAGCCGACAAATAATGAGCGGGCCCGCTGAAGAAGATAACATTGTCCGCAGAAATCAGGTAATCTTGAGTCGGAACGTCGCTCGGAAGTTCGACGACTTCTTGTCTCCGCAGGAACGGTTTGAAAGCGGGACGTTTTCCGTCCGTAAGAGGAGCTCTAGTGTTGTTCCTATAGTTTCCTCTCTTCGTCGGGTTCTTCGCGGCAGGAGCGCCGGCAGAAGAGACGGATCCGACCGAAGCGGACGACGTGGCCGATGATTTCTCTTGCAGCTGAAATTCAGACTATTAAACACCATCTTTCATTATGACTTTTCTTTACTTTCTGGACATATTTCGGTCTCTGCTCCTTCGGTACGTCGGGAAGCGCCGCCACGAGTTCCTTCGTGTCGCCAAGAGCATTCGAGCCCACGGGGGTACTTTTCTTATCCATTCTGAAGCGATTCATTGAAAAGGAGAAATATGACCGGATGAAAATAAACATTTGAGAAATGGCAGCAATACCAATCAATAAAATTGAAAGACGACGGAGAGATGAAAACCGATAAAATTTTATAGAAATCTAGAGAACAAAAGGAAAACGGAAGAAGGAAAAAGGAGAAAACAAAAACAAATGAGACCTAAAAAGAGAGAAACTAAACTGACTAGACAATCGAGACTCTTCAAATAATGCCACCGAATTTGTGCTCAGGACTTTTCGCGTTCGTCCACTGCTCCAAACTTCGCACCTCTTCCCTACGGATCGAGCGCAGCTTATTTTCGAAGTCCAACTCGAAATCCACCAGATTTCCGCTTTTGCAAAACAGATCGAAATCCGGAGAGATCAACCTTTTCAAATCGTAAACAATGTCAGGCGTCGGAAACGCGAACTCTCTAAAAATCGGATTAACTCTTGCCATAAGCTTCCGAATCTCTTACAAAACTATGATGGCGAGCCCGATCTGACCTAGAACGTTGGCTCCGGATACTTTGACGAAATCAAAGAACGCTTCTTTTCTGTTTTTATAGACTATTCGCTCGCGATTTGGTAAAAACTTCCAGTTTTTGTTGAGTAATCGCCTTGAAATTGAGAACATTCTGGAAGAAAACTGTGTCTCAATTGAATTTTTGAAAAAAGAAAGCGGTTTCTCAATTTATTTATGCGGTAAAAACGAAAGAAATTTCGGCTTTCCATCGACCCGCTCCACTCCAAAAAACTAGTCCCCTGGAGTTCGGCCCTCGAGAAACTCGGCCCCGGCCAATGGCGGCAATTCAAATTTTGCCGTCCACACTTACTTTCCTTCGCTTTTCCAGCATCGTGTTCGCCAATTCATCGTCACAATTTTGAATATACTCGATCTTATCCATATCTACAAAAGGAAGCCGACATGATGACAAATGGTATACTTGCCCATATGTGGAGCTTGGCCCCTGCCTCGTGGACCTCTTTGTCATCATCGTCGTAAAAGAATGCTGACAATTCCAGAGTATACTGCCAAGCCACGCCCCCTGCCCAGCAAGCCACGCCCCTCGATCGAAACGGTCCGTCGTGCGGAATCACAAGTCATTCAGCTCATTCGTACTCGCAGAATGCAGTCGTCGATTCTCTTCTTCTTCTTCTTCTCCCTGATTCTCGCCGTTCCGTTCTGCGACGCCGCCGGCTTCCTGCGGTTCGAAATCACGGCGGACAAGGACTGTCTCGTGCACGTCGAGGCGGCCTCTCTCTTCTATTCGGAGACCGTCCGTCTCCTCGCCTACACGACTCGCTCCCACGAGATCTACGTTCCGAGCGGCCATTCGGAGCTCTCCGTCCGCTTCGAAATGCTCCATTCCTTCTCCGGACAGTCCGTCTCCCAACCGGTTCTCCAACTGTTCCGCCTCGAAAACAACGGTCTCCACGAGTCGCGAGTCGTTGATTCCGATGCTATTATTCTCTCGATCCGCTCCACGTTCCAATGCGAAAACGGCTATTTCGGAGGCAACTGCGAGCACATTTCGAAGACGCGAAGCATCCAGACGACGTCGCCGAGCACTTCCACCGAGCACTCCGGAATCGTTCGATTCGACTTTTCCGTTTCCGACGAGTAAGTTTCCCTTTGTTTTCCAGCCTAATCCACTTTGTTTTCAGCACCATCATCTACGCGTCGCTCGTCTCTCTCGTCTTGCTCCTCATCGTCTTCTACGTCGCCTATTTGTGCTCAGCCCGCCGAATCCACGTGTACCAAGAGCCCGTCGCCTCCGAGATTCCGAAGATCTTCTGCATCGAAGACGGCCTCGACGAGTCCACCGGCAGCACCGAATGGATGGATGCTCCGAGCAGATTCCTCTCTTCTTCCCAACTCGGAACCATTGTCTGATCTCTTCTTTTTTCCTTTTTAATAATAATAATAACAACTAATAATGCTCCTCGATTGTAATAATAATGATAATGAATAAAGAATTTCAAAATTCTAAAAAACGTTTTTATTGACTAGACACGCATCGGGGAAGAAAAGTAGCTGGCACGGATAAAGCTGAAAGGGGGTTGAGAAAGTGAAATCAATCGATAAACTGGACAATGTTCTTGGGAAGAATGCCGGCCGGCAGAGTCTTGAACGCCTCGATTTTGCCCTTGAAGTAGTAGTCGTCGACGTCTTCCACAATGAGAAGCGTGTCGCCACGTGTCACGTACAGATGCTTCGGGTCCTCCGAGTGGTAGTCTCCAGTGGCGCGGGCCTTTTTCGGGGAGAACGCCGACGCGATCTCCGCGATTCCCTTCGACTGCTTCTTCTTCGGCGATCCGTACGGCGGCCCGAGGAAGTTCTTCGCGACTGTCCCCCGACGGCCGCGGTGCTCCGCGAGCACCCACTGAGCGTCGATGTCCTCGATCACTGTGATGACGTCGCCTTCGGAGAGCACGAGGTCGGCGTCCACGCCGGTGTTGTACTCGTAGGCCACTGTGACTGTCTGCTTCGGACCGGAGTGCGCCGGCGGACTGAACGCGGCCGGGGCGGGAGAAGGCGTCGGAGGCTTCAAGGGCAGTCTGAAGACGTCGGGACAGTCCACGTAGCCAGCGGGGAAGATTCCTGTCCTTCCCAGATACTCTCCCTCGAGCCATTCAGCGTTGACACGCGAAGTCACTCTGATCTGGGCTCCGACACCGAACTGGAATGGATCTATGAGCAGGAGAAGATCAGAAGACGCTTACCGTCAAATCTCCGATCTCGTTCGAAGTGTAATCGTAGAGGGCCCTCGCGAGAACACTTGATTCGGAAGAAGATCCGGAAGATCGTGACGAAGAGAACGCTGGCTCGATGAGAGGGATCTTGATGTCGAGGTAGGAGGAGGGCACGATTCCGTACGATCGGGAGTTCTGATTCTCGCCTGGAGACCGGGGAAATGCGGAAGATCGGAGACATGGTCACATACCGTACAGCCACTCATTGTCGACCCTTTTCGAGAGAAGGACGGTGTCTCCGATCCGAAGTGCCATCTCATCGGACTGTGTCGGATTGTAGTCGAAAACGGCGATTCCGTACGGAGTGCTCGGAGCAGTGGACGCTTTGTTGTGACGTGGCACCGGAGGAGGCGGAGCCGAGGAGTATGACGTGGCGGCGGAAGAAGGAGGTTTGTACGAGGATTGGTACGAAGAGGGCGAAGAAGAAGACGATTGGAAGGATGGTGACGTGGCAGAAGGAGCAGCTGGAACATCGCCAGTTCGAAGGGAAACGCGGAGAAGACGACTCACTGTGAGAAGAACTTCCTCCTCCGATGTGAAGGCTCTCGAGCTGCAATCGGATCGCCGAATGCGCCGAAGAGAGCTTCCCCGGACCGCCAGCGGCTGCTCCGGAAGCCCGATGCGGCGGGGGCGGCGGGGCTCCGTCGGCTTTGCGATTCGCGTCGGCCACCGCGAACGCCGCCGAAATCTTGTTGCCGCCGCTCGGATCCTTGACCGCGTTGAGGACGGCTCCGCGAGCCCGTTCGTCCTGAGCCACGTTGCGGGCGGTCTGTCGCACGAACGGATTCTTCGCCGCCGCCATCGCCGCATTCCTCACTTCCGGCTTCTTGGCCGCCTCGAACAGCGCTTTCGCCGCCGAAACGGAAAAAGTGCTCGTGTCTGGAAGAGACGAATGTATCGAAAGAGCAAGAAAAGGACAAGCCTCACCTTTCGACATGAAAAGTTTGAGCAGAAATTGCCGAAAAGGGCGCAAAAAAAAGGAAGAATCGATGCGCGAAGCGTGCGAGAGAGTGTGCGAGACAAAAGAGACGCAGACACCGAGAGGCAGAGAGCGTGTGTTTGCGTCGCGAGTGCAAGCGAAACGAATGACGAATCGGAGGAGAAATCACAAACGGGGGCGGAGTCTGATGCCACGTGGCACTCGATGATGACTCATTTCACTGGAGGGACTAGAAAAAAACAAATGGCCGAGGAGTGGAATGATTTCTCGTTCCGACGAATTTTCGATGGAATTGCTATGAAACCGAAAAATCACGTTGCAACGTTGAAACACTCGAAGCTCAATAAATTTTTGTCGGTGGCCTAGTTTTTCTCGACCACCAGCGTTTTCTAGTCCCTCCCATCCGCCGCTTCACTCACATTTTTTGCGCCAAAAAACTCGAAAATTTCTCAACAGAGCGTATTTACAAATCGAGGAAACTTACCAATATTCTCGTTTATCGATTGATTCGTCGGCTTCGGCGGCGGCTGCGGTTTCATCATTTTGTGGTTGGAAGAAGACGAAAAGTGTGTCAAATGGAAGATCCGAAGGCTTTTCTCTGTTTGCGTTCTCCGCCTTTTCCGTCCTTATTTACTCAACTTTTGCTCTTGAAAGTTTTAGTTTGTAGTCGGGTCACAATAGAAACTACCAATTTATTACTACTGTTTTTCGTGCCGGGATATAGTTATAACAACCAAAAATGGACCGAGTATCATTTCAATATATACAACAGAGCACACGGGTTCGATGCAACTTCTTCCTGCTCGTTCCTGTTTCATCGTTTAGTGAGTACCCATTTCGAGAAGTTGTGGCTAGAAGCGTGTCAAAGTGAGAAGAATCTGGAAATGTGTTCTGAGTTTTGGCGAGGTAGAAAGGAGCTCTTACGATATCACATGAGGGTTATTGTTTCTTGAATGACATTGTTGCGTTGAGCTGGAGGCACAGGCTCCGGCTGACGTCTTCTTTGTCGTGAAAAGATGACGAAGATGAAGTAGAGACCGACGATGCCGAGGATCGAGAAGCCGACGCGATCGTAGATGTCTGGGAAGTAGTAGAAGAAGATGGAGACGGCGAGCACCTGGCCACTGAAGATCCAGAAGAGAGTTGACGTCTGCAGATGCTCTCCGTCCTCTGCGTCCGCCACAGGCTGCTCCAGAAGACCGTTCTCGACGAGAAGATTGCAAATCCAATGAGAAAGAGTGAGCAGCGTGGCTGGACGGAATAACTGTCGCACTTGATTTCCACGGAAAAATCGGAGTCCGATCGCAGAGAGGACCGGGGCGATCGCTGAGAGGACCATGAAGACGTGGCCGACGTTCCGGTCTTGAGCTCGTCTCAGTCCCAGATCATCGATCCCCACCGGATCATTCGTCTCCACCACAATCGGAAGAGGACCGGCAGGATTTACTGCTCGCGGAGCTCGTGGAACTCGGGGAACTCGTCGTGGACGTGTTGTTCGGTGGAGGACTGGAGCAGGAGGCTGGGCAGCTCTTGGAGCGTCGAACGGCGTCGTACTGATGTGACAATGCACGACGCTTCCCGCAACAACTCCGTAGTCTTTCAGAGTCTTACGATCTTCTCTCAGCAGCTGACCTTGGAAGATCAGTCGGATAACTTGATTCTCTTGTATGTCCGGGAAGTGGTCTCCTTTGAACTTGGCAATGCTGTCTTCGAGCGAGGAAAACGCGTCTTTCTCCGTGTCATTCATGAACTTGAGCCTGATGAGGACCTTCGGTTCCTCCGTTTTCGAACTTCCTTTTTGCTCCGTCTCTTCGTCATCTGATGAATCGTCCGGGTAATAAACGTCGTATTCTCTACCCATTTCAATGACTCCGGGAATCACATCGGATTCGCTTCCGATGACGATGAGGTTCGGATGCTCTTCGAATTCCCGCACTGCCCGCGCTTCCTCAGTCTCCTCCTCCTCTTCACCGTCGGACCAGTTCAGACCGTCAATCACCACCTCATCGACGTCTTCTTCTGACGATTCATCTGACGGCTCGTACGGAAGATCGTCGTCAGAATCTCTCACATCGTACTCTATCATACGCTCGCTTCCACCGGCAGGAACGACAGGGTCATTGAGTGCTGAAATTAAGAATCAGTGGGGAAAACGACGTAATCACTCACTGGGAGTCGTGTATGTGACGTCGGTGGTGACGAATCCGGCCGGAAACATTGGCTGAAACCAAAACATTTCATAGAATCTCGAAGTCAGCGGTGCCCACTTACATTCGGACCACCTCTAGGCCGGCCCTCCTCGAGAGTATCGTCCATCGATCGATTATCGCTGTTCTGGAACACTCGCGAGCGAAGAACGTTGTCGTCTCTGCAGAAAACATGTGTTTCGCATCGTTTTATGATCTTTTCAGAGCAACAAAACACTTTTTCGACGTACCCTCTGGCCAGAATGGCAATTGCAGCAGCCGCCGCGTATTGGCTGTCTCTCGTCGCATCTGGCACGTGGTTTGGGTGCGGCGGTGGCATTTCGATGTCCCAGAGAGTGATGCGATCCACGTCGGGAGCTCTGGCTGGAGCCGGCGAATCGATGACTGTGTTTGGCGACTGGATGACGATGTTCGTGTCGGAAATGGCGATCCGCTGCTCTCCTTGGATGCGCGGAGCCCTGGCCCGCATCCTCTGGACCAATCGGTCCCATGGAGTTGTCGGATGGAACTCCTGGCCCAGATGGAGCACCTGCACCATCCGTCGATTCGTCCACGTATGCATTTCGACGACGAACAGGTTGTAGTAAAGCGGGCGTCGGACCGAGATTCGATATGCAAGAAGAGCGCATACTAGCACGACTAAAACTGCGACAACTGAGGTGAACTGAAAGTTTCAAACGGGTTTCCAGCTGAAATCGATGCGAAGACTGCCTACCTCTACATAATGGAGTGCCGATTTGACGATGAGTGCGTTCATCATCGTCGAATCGGAGAGTAGACTTCTGAAATAAAAAAGAAGAGGTGCGGAAGAGGTAGGAAATGAAAAGGAAGAACAGAACGGAGGGAGAAGCGTATGACGTTCCTGAATCGATAGATGAAAGTGAAGGCGCACCAACCGACGGGAAACTGCAGAGAGACAGAGAAAACGGGCATTCTCTCTTTCTCCTCGCTCTTTTGTTTTCTCCTTTTTCTCATCGAAGCCGCTTCGTTTTGCATCGAATATTCTCCTTTTCATTATTTCGAGACGAAATTGAAAAAGAAGGCCGAGACATTTCCGAAAAGGAAAGCATAATAAATGAAAACGGAAGAGAGAAGACATCATGTGAAAAATGTGCAACGAAGTGAGAATCACACTTCGAAGTGGTTACTCTTTCTTTTCTTGTCGGTTCTGATTGATGCGAATGATTTGGATGTGTTTTGATCGACGTTAAACTGTTCTGTAGTTTTTTATCACAGAAAAACACAAATGAAAGCACAAAAAAGCGAGGAACGACTGAAGTTCGGGTATCTGAAACTCGTAAAACTTTTAAAAATTTTTCGCTGAAATTCTGAAGAAAAACCTGAAAAAGTTTAAAATCGCTGCGAGACCGCAATGACTAAAAATGGCCTGCGCCTTTGATTAACAACAGTACTCCGAAAATTCACTTTTCTGAGCGAGTTTTTCACACCAATATTTCAATTTTCGATTTGTCCATTCGAGTTTTTATTGACGAATAAACCACCCATTTATAACATAATTCTTATAAAATTTTTCATCATAATTTTTCAAAACTCTTCCGCATGAATCAATTGATTCCGATCTCAGGCTGCAACTCTCGACAAGTCCATCTTTTTGGCGAGAGCTCAGTTGTATTCATTTCTGTTCTGTGTACTCGTGCAGTACACGCATCATCAGGGTTTCTCGTAGGCTACACAGAAGACGAGTCATCAAGGTACAAAGTCCAGAGTGACGGGCGGCGCGCGTAATCGAGGAGGCCTGCCTGTTTTCTTTTTCCCCGTTCTTCCTCGGCCTCCTCTCACTTGTTATCCATGTCAGCAGCCGTCTCGACCCACTTATCGATTAGTTGTTTTGGCCCCGTATTTTGGGCTATTTCTTTCTGGGTTTTATCAACTTGTTGATGGAAGAGAGACGGGTAAACAGTGTAAAAAGCAGTCTCCTCTCTTTATTTTCTCTCGTTCTCTCGCGTCCCTTCCAAATGTAACTTCACGTGCGGCGCCTCCCTGTTCAATTTCCTTTTTCACATTTCATTATTTCTCGATCCTCAAATTTTCGTCGGTTGGTTTTTTGCATATCCGAAAGCATAAAATAGAAAGTCCTCAATGGGACATTACGCGAATCGTTCAAGTCGAAAGGACATTTGGGACAGTAAACTTTGTCCCCAAATCATAAGAAAATTTGATAAGAAAAAGACACGTAGTCGGCCGGTTTCTGATAAAGATTCCATTCTCTTCTCCGTTTCCCCGTTTCCTTCTCCCTTTGTACTGTTATTCTCCCATTTCTTTTCTTGTTCAGATGCTCCGCGCAGTCAGCACTTCGGCCCGCGCCGCTTCCACCGCCGCCAAGAGAAATCTGCCGAACATCGTGCTCGTCGATGCTGTCCGCACGCCGTTCGTCGTCTCGGGGACCGTCTTCAAGGATCTGATGGCAGTTGACTTGCAAAAAGAGGCCATCAAATCCCTCATCGAAAAGACAAATCTTCCGTACGACAAACTGGATCACATTATCTGCGGAACTGTGATTCAGGAGTGCAAAACGAGCAACATCGCTCGCGAGGCCGCCCTTCTTGCCGGAGTTCCCGACAAGATTCCGGCTCATACTGTGACTCTGGCGTGCATTTCGTCGAATGTGGCCATCACTCAGGGCATGGGAATGCTCGCCACCGGAAATGCGAACGCGATTATCGCCGGAGGAGTCGAGCTGCTTTCTGACGTGCCGATTCGTTACAACAGGAAGGCGAGAAAGGCGATGCTCGGAATGAACAAGGCGAAGGATGTGCCGTCAAAGCTGAAGATCGGAGGAGAAATCGTCAAGAACTTGCTGGCTCCGGAGCTGCCCGCCGTCGCCGAATTCTCGACTGGAGAGACAATGGGACACAGTGGTGACCGCCTCGCCGCTGCTTTCAACGTCTCCAGAAGGTGCATTTGGTCACGTGTTTCTCTTTTTATCTTCAAATATATTTTCAGAGAACAAGACGAATTCGCGATCCGCTCTCACACTCTTGCCTCGGAGGCCGCTAAGAACGGCAAATTCACGGACGTTGTGCCGGTATTCTTGGACGGAAAGAAGCCGGTGACAATCAAGGAGGACAACGGAATCCGCGTATCGACGATTGAAAAGCTTTCCACTTTGAAACCGGCGTTTGTGAAGCCGCATGGAACTGTGACTGCGGCCAATGCATCGTACCTGACGGACGGAGCATCTGCAGCTCTCATCATGACCGAGGAGTACGCTCTTGCTAACGGGTACAAACCGAAGGCTTACTTGAGAGATTATTTGTATGTCGCACAGGTAAGAATGTTCCTACACCAGTCGGGAAAACGTCAATTATCTGTTTAAGGATCCGAAGGATCAGCTCCTTCTCTCTCCCGCCTACGTCATCCCGAAGCTTCTCGACAAGGCCGGACTAGGTCTCAAGGACGTCGACGTTTTCGAGATTCACGAAGCGTTCGCCGGACAAGTTCTCGCCAATCTCAACGCTATGGACAGCGATTACTTCTGCAAGGAGCACATGAAGCGCACCGGAAAGTTTGGACGTCTGCCGATGGATAAGCTGAATCTGTGGGGAGGATCCCTGTCGATCGGACATCCGTTCGGAGCCACCGGGGTCCGACTGGCTGCTCATTCGGCTCATCGACTGAAGGAGGAGAAGGGACAGTATGCAGTGATCGCCGCGTGTGCCGCCGGAGGACACGGAGTCGGAATGCTGCTCGAGGCGTACGGAAAGTAAAGAGAACTGCCTGAAATGCTGTATGATATAAACTAGTCCTCTTCTATTTATTCCCTCTCTTTTTATGTGTATAGACTGTAGCGGTTGTCTCGTGCCTTTTCTGAGGACTCTTCTCTTTCTTTCTCTCCTCGTAAATCTACTGGTCACTTGTCTTAACACTTCTTCTCAAATGCCAATGAAACTCTTTATCATCAAGTCAACTTTTTGGAGACTAGAAGGAAGATGTCGTCGTGAGTGATGAACTTGTATCCCTGCTCGGCAGTCGTGGCCATTCCGTTCGCCTTCAGACTCTCGATGATATGCGACTGCTTGAGACGGTGGCATCGGAACGTCTTGCCTCCGAAGTTGTAGGTGGTCGCGTCGAGCACTCCGCCCTGAATCAGGAATCCGCCGTCTTCGATGAGCGAGCACGCACTTCGCACCGCCCGGAAGTAGGCGTCGAGCGTCTCGCACGAGTACTCGAGACAGAAGACGGTGGAGACGACTTGGAACTTGGACGGGATCTGCGTCGAGCCGGACTGCTTCCAAGCCACCGACTGGACCACCGGCGACTCGTGCACGTTCACCTGGAACATCCGATTAGGCGGGAGCAGCCGCGAATAGAGACTCACGTCGAGGACGGCTCTCATCAGATTCCTCGTCTTCTGCTGCATCTCGGCTCCGGATTCCGTCGACGCTTCGATGTTGGCGAGCCACTTGCACACGTTGTTCCAGTCGAACTCTGATCTGAAACGACGACGGCCCTTCTGAATTCCGATCCTTCTCTGGCTCACCGATTCTCGATCCAACTGATCAGAGTGTCTCGATTCGCTGGCGCGTAATCTGAAGTGTAGATGTTCTCCGCGCGAGCTCGAAGAGCAATCGGCAGGTAGACGGTGGGTCCGGCGCCGAGATCGAGAACGGTGCGGACCTTTTGAGGGAGTCGGTAGAGGATGCCGGGCAGGAAGAAGAGCACCACTTGCATCGCCGTGTCTTCGGAAGCGGTCTTGTAGAAGCTGTCGAGGTAGGCGGCCGGGTTGAACTTGTCCCTGTGCTCCGTGGCTCCGCACTCCTCGTCCGTCTTCTTCTCGACGTCTTCTGGTTCCTCCTCGACGGTCATCTGAACAATTTGCATATGAATGGGGGAAGATACGGAACGGAGAAGGAAGCGAATCGAGGACGATCAGATAATCTCGTCGGACGAGGCGAGGAAGTTTCGAAGCACTCTCTCCCTCGCTCTCCTGTCGCTCCCCTCCCTGATATCCGGTCTTTTCCGTCAAATAGTCTGCTGCCTCCGGGCTCCGCGAGCACTTCTCCCCCTCCCGCCCGGGATCTCCGAGTGTAACACTCATCGGCCCCTCCTGTCGGTCTGCGTCTCCGCCCGATCGCGCGCTCTCTCGCTGCGCTTCTCGTGCTTTTCTGTTCGGCCGGCTCGCCCCGAATGCCTGCTCACCGCGTTTCTTTATGTTTCTCCGTTTGTGGGCCAGCCCAGGGATCGCCCTCTCGTTAATTGCGCCTCTCCCATCCTCTCTCTCTCCTCCTCTCGCTTTACGTTTCGATTCGATTTTTAAACTTTGTCAGAGGTACTTGTTCTCCACCCTTTATTTCACAACCCAGTTTTCAGTTCATGACGCCAGTTTTTCTTATTTTCGCTTCTAATCAGATGACATTCTGCAGAAGAATGACCTCTTTGCTCAACAGTGTCTTATCAGTACGTCAATGACCGGACTTTCAGTCGTTTTCAGCTTTGTATAGAACTGAAATGAGCCAGAAACCACGCGGGAATACTGTTTTTCACAACGGGGCCGTGATTCTTGTCCCCGATTTTCTAGGCCATCCGTACAAATTTGGCTTTACCGTTTCAATTTTTTCCCTCTTTTTCACTGAATATCTTATCGATTCGCTCGAAATTCTCTTAAGCTTGATTTTAATTTCAGACCTAGCATAAAATGCAATAACCATTCACCGAAACAATGTCTACTGGTGTATTGCAGTTCGTAAAAGGAATCGATTTCTCGGGAAATGACTTTTCGGTATGTTATCCGTTGTGTTGAACCTCGAAGACTACTCTGTTTTCCAGGGAGATCGATTTCCTCACGATGTGGAGCAAATGACGCAGATGACGTGGCTGAAACTGAACGATTCGAAGCTCGAGCAGGTTCCAGACGAGCTCTCCCGCTGTGCTAATCTGGAGCACCTCCAAATGGCTCACAATCAGCTCACTTCTGTACACGGAGAGCTTTCCGATCTTCCGCGACTCCGATCAGTCATCGTCCGAGACAACAACGTGAGTTTTTTTTTTCAAAATTCCCCTTTTAACTGGTGGTTTCAGCTGAAAACGGCCGGAATCCCTACCGACATCTTCCGGATGAAAGACCTCACGATTATCGATTTGTCGCGGAACCAGCTCCGAGAGGTTCCGACGAATCTCGAGTACGCAAAAGGGGCGATCGTGCTCAATCTGAGCCACAACAACATCGAATCCATTCCGAACTCCGTGTGCGCCAACCTGATCGATCTGCTGTTTCTGGATCTTTCGCATAACAAACTCGACATGCTGCCTCCACAGATCCGGCGTCTGAGCATGCTGCAAAGTTTGAAGCTCTCCCACAACCCGCTCGTCCACTTTCAGCTGAAACAGCTGCCCAGCATGACGTCTCTCAGTGTGCTCCACATGAGCAACACCAACCGAACCCTAGAGAACATTCCGCCAACGCTCGACGACATGCACAATCTACGAGATGTGGATTTTTCCGAAAACGGACTGCCCGTAGTCCCCGAGGCTCTCTTCAAGCTCCGAAATCTTCGAAAACTGAATCTCTCCGGCAACAAAATCGAAAAGCTGAACATGACGGAAGGCGAGTGGGAGCATCTGGAGACGTTGAATATAAGCCACAACCAACTGACACTCATACCGGACGCCGTCGTCAAACTCACGAGACTCACGAGACTCTACGCGGCCAACAACCTACTCACTTTCGAGGGAATCCCTTCCGGCATCGGGAAACTCATCCAACTCACCGTCCTGCATCTCTCCTACAATCGTCTGGAGCTCATTCCCGAGGGCATTTCGAGATGCGTCAAGCTGCAGAAGCTGAAACTGGATCACAATCGGCTGATCACGCTTCCCGAAGGAATCCATCTGCTGCCCGATTTGAAGCAGCTCGATTTGCACGAGTGAGTTCGTTTCCGGTCTCTTCGAAATTAAGAAACTGATAGTGTCAAAACAATTTCAAAATTTCGCTTATTTGTCTAGAAAATATTTCGAAATACCGTATATTAGTGAGAAAAGCAAACAGAAATCATTTTGATTCCTTTCTTTTTCCCCTGGAACGCATGGTTCTCTCTGGAAAAAAGAAACAGAAAAGAGAGATTTGCATTCATTAACGTGCGGATTCCACTCGTTTTCGCGCCGCTTTCTCCTCGAATTCCCTTCTTTTTTGCAGCAACGAGAACCTCGTGATGCCGCCGAAACCGAACGATGCTCGCAAGAAACTCGCCTTCTACAACATTGACTTCTCGCTGGAACATCAGGTAGATCAAATTTAAGAACAGATTGAAAGTGTTTGCGATCTACCAAGAAGGAATGCATTTTTGATCTCCGTTCTCAGAAGCCATTCATCATTTTACCCTTTCCTTCTTTGAATTTGGCGCCCGTTTTGGTGCTCGCGGATTCCGTTCTGCTGCAAAAAGAAGACGTGCTTGCTTCTCTATTTCTTGTCTGCTTCCTCCAAAAAACGCGGGCAGGCGACTTCCTTTTCTTTCAATTCGTCTTCCTTTTGCCCAAAAAAAGAGCTCCCCGCCCGAAAATACTCTCGTTTCCTCCTCTTTTCTTTCTCAAAAAATGCGCTCCGAGTGTCTTTTGGTAAGTGGAAATGACCTCGAAATAGAAAATAACAGGTGATCATTCCATTTCGAGACGAAGAGGAGAGACCAGATGTTTCAAGAAAACCATTGCAGCGCAAGATCGCCGGCCAGATGGCCTCTCCGTCGTCGTCGATCTCGTCGGTTCATTCGGGAAGCACGCGGCAAGATGCGCTCGCCAGGCGGAAAGAGTTCATCCGGAGGCGGAAGCAGCAGGCCGATCAGCAGAGTGCCGACAAAGTTATACAGGTGAGCAGACGGAAACATGCAGCGGGAAGCAACCGAAGGACTTGATTCAAGCCCGATCAAAGCTCGGGAATAAATAGATCAGCTGGGGCAAGTCCTCACCGATTCCTGCGAACTTGATTGAAGTGACCGTAAGATTCTGCGAAGTGATCGATAATCTCTGTTGATCATAACACACAGTCTCTCATCGTTTCTCTTTTTTGTCCGTCCTCCCCCGCTGCGAGAACTATGTCATATCATTTTATGTGGTATCAGAAACAGAACCAGCATCATCAGTTTGTTTTCCTTCTCTCTTCTTTGCTTCATAATATATTTCTATTCTTGTAGGGAATGTCGAAAATCGCCGGCGTCGGAGCCGCATTGACCGAGAAGCAGCAGGAAGAGGAAGAGCGACAGATCGAGGCGAAGAGCGCTGTGAACTGGCAAAAGAACCTCGAGAAGAATCGGAAACACATCGACTACTCGGACATTTTCGACGAGGACGTCGGCTCCGAGGAGGGTATGTGGGTCTGGGAGATGGAGAACTTCTACCCGTCGATCATGGATGAGGCCTTCCACGGACAGTTCTACGACGCCGACGCCTACCTCGTTCTGAAGACGACTCGCGAGATATCAGGCCAGCTGCGACACGCGATCTTCTATTGGCTCGGTGAGAACGCCTCGCTCGACAAGGGAATGTGCTCGGCGGTGCACGCCGTCGGCCTTCGAAACCACCTTAATGCCACGTGTCGGACGCAGCGAGAAGAGATGAACGACGAATCGGAAGAGTTCCTCTCCCTGTTCGGGGAAGAGATCGTGTACATCGAGGGAGGACGTACCACTTCTGGCTTCTACACCACGGAGAAACCGGCCCATCTGACGCGTCTCTATCGCGCGGGAGTCAATGGAACCGCTGTGGAGATGGAACCCGTACCGTTGAGTGTGGAGTCGTTGGATCCGAGATTCTGCTTCTTGCTGGATTGCGGAGACACTATTTGGATATGGAGTGGATACAAATCGAGGGTGAGTGGAGGGGTGTTCGAGAGTAGAGAGCACGTTCGACTCCAAGGTTGGGCGTTCGATCCGTCGCTCAGTGGCCACACCTTGTTTATTTTTTAATTTTAGCTCCAACTCTGTTTCAACTGTCCTTTTTCAGATAACTGTATCCAATAAGGCGAGGCTTTTTGCTGAACGGTTGAACAAACGCGATAGAAAGGGAAAAAGTGAAATCGAGACGTGTCGACAAGCGAGATGTCCTCCTGAGTTCTGGCAGGCGCTCACTGGAAGCTCCGAAAAACCAGAAGCGACGATCGTCGAACACGTGCCGGAGTCGTTCGTTCCTGAGAGAAAGAAGCTGTACAAAGTCAACATCGGAATGGGATTCTTGGAACTTCCGCAGCTGGAACTGCCGAAGGGCATCGCCAAACAGGAGATGCTCAACACGAAAGGAGTGTACATTCTCGACTCGAACTCGGATATCTATTTGTGGACGGGCAAGAAGGCGAACCGCCTCTTGAAAATGGCCGGACAGAAGTTGGTCGTGGAGCTGCATCAGATGATCGAGAGACCCGATTATGCGCAGGTTTACCGAGAGACGGAGGGCGAGGAGTCGATGATGTTCCGGTCGAAGTTCGCGGGATGGGACGAGATAGTGCCGGTGGACTACACACGGACAAGCGACTCTGTGCAGAGAGTTCCCGATTTGAAGGTGATCGTCAAGAAGGACAACATGATGCGCGCCGATCTGGGAGCGTTGTTCCTCGAGAGACAGCCTCCGATGGCCTTCGAGGAGAGCGAGGAGCTGATGCTCGACTGCAACGAGGATCTCGAACTGATGGAGAGCTTCGTGCTCGAGGGCAAGAAGTTCGTGAAGCTGCCGCAGAAGGAATTCGGCATCTTCTACACGATGGACTGCTACGTGTTCCTGTGCCGATACGCAGTGTTTCCGGAGGAAGACGAAGACGAGGAGACGGAAGAAGACGACGAGACGAAGGAGATGGACTTCAAGTGCGTCGTCTACTTCTGGCAGGGACGGGACGCCTCCAACATGGGATGGCTCAACTTCACCTTCCAGTTGCAACCCAACTTCGAGGAGATATTCAAAGATAAACTTGAGGTGGGGATGTAGATCTTTTTTTCAATTGTTTTAATCAACTATTTGCTTTCAGGTGGTTCGGATGTACCAGCAGCAGGAAAATCACAAGTTCCTCTCTCACTTCAAACGAAAGTTCCTCATAAAACGCGGTCGTCGCGGTCTGACTAAGAACCTCGGCGGCAAGTGGCCCGAGCTCTTCCAGATGCGAGCCAACGGATCCAGTGTCTGCAATCGGACCATCCAGGTCGATTGCCAGTAAGTTTCAATCTTTCTGATCCCTCTCTGATCCTCTTCTTTTCAGAGCCAATCAACTGTGCTCTGCCTTCTGTCACATGCTTCGAATTCCGTTCAAAGAGGCCGAAGAATCGGGTCATCGCGGAGTGGTTTACGTGTGGTTCGGAAAGGATTCCGATCCGAGAGAACACAACTTTGCCCGTCAAGTGGCCTCCGATCTTGTCGTTCGCGATGACGACGACGGCTTCCGGATCGTGGAAGTGAAGGAAGGAGAGGAGAACGAAGAGTTCTGGAAGGTGCTCGGAGGCAAGAAGAGCTACGAGACGGACTCCTCGTTCGTCAAGTACACGAGACTCTTCCGATGCACCAACGAGAAGGGATACTTTGCAGTCTCCGAAAAAACTGTCGACTTCTGTCAGGTGAGATTGTAAATAGGAAAGTGTGCTCTGTTGAGAAGACACTGGGTGAGACAGAACGCAGTTGAATCTTCGTTTCGCTCAGGACGACCTCGACGACGACGACATCATGATTCTGGACAACGGAGACGCGGTCTTCCTGTGGATCGGCGCGCGCGCATCGGACATCGAAGCAAAACTCTCGTACCAGGCGGCCCAGGTCTACCACGCCTCGTTGCGAATGAAGACGAACGAAAGGCCGCGCAAGTTCATGTTGGCAGTGCGAGGCCGAGAATCGCGGCGTTTCCGAAAGTGTTTCCACGCGTGGTCCAAGATGAAGGTGAGCTTCGAATCCTTCTTCTTCCTCATCGCCTTCTGAACTGCTTATGTTTCAGGAGCCCGTCGCCTGATTCCTGCTTCTTCTTCTTCTTCTTTTGTTTTCTCCTCGCGGATCTTCTTTTTCTCCCCATTTTCTAGTCCCAATCGCCTCCGGATACATTTCGCATCCAAATTATATCACAGTTTTATTGCTTTCTTTTGTTGCTACTAATTTATTGCATTTCTTCTTTTGACCCCCCGCCCCACATTTACCACTTCCCCTCTCTTTTAATTTGCTCAGCTGCTCACCCGAAAACGCGCGTTCGTGAGCCACTTCCCTTCTCACTGAAACTGTTCTTTTTTCTGTGAAATACGATTTCGTTCTGTGCTTCCGGCTCCGATTGCACACTGACTAGACACGAGTATAGACCTTCTTCTTCTTCTTTTCTTCTAGGGTTCCGATGTTTTCCAACTGATTCCGCTGAGTATCTTTTGAGTTTTCACTTGTTTTTCATTAACTCTTTCCCATTTTTCATGGTGTTCCTCACGCATATTACTGTAGAAAAATCACTGGTGCTCTCGCTTTTTGCAATACACACTTATTTGGAACAAATAATATTTTTCGATGATTTTTTCGTTAACGCAAAGAAACAATTTGAGAAAAAAGAACATTTCACACCTGTTTAGTACGAGTGTCTCCAGATAAATATTTTATATCCGGTGCACCGGGTGGACATAGTCAGTTTACTGTAGCTGAAATAGTCAGGTTACTGTAGGTGGACGTGACAACAATCTATTAGTAGAGAATTTGAGAATTTTTAGAAGAAGTGAAAGAAAGCGATGAAATCAGTCGGGTCGGGAGAAAATTTGAATTCGGTTCGACCTGTTGCAATTCTGGTATAAAGCAAATAAATTTATATTTCAGTACATGAAGATGAGTGGTAAGACGAGTTACATTTACACATTGTACAGGATCCATCAGTTCTCCGGGTTCTCTTTCGATCTGTCGTTGATCTGAAAGACGGAAACAGTTGGAAACAGCGGCATAAAAGAGAGACGAGTACATTCGCGATGAGCAGCTCGCGTTGACGAACGAGCACGTCGCATCGCTGGAGGAGAGTGACGTGGTCGGGGTTCGAGCAGCTCGGAAGAGCTCCGCCGATGGAACTGCTGATTCCTCGCGTCGCCGACGTCTGCAATGAAAAACGGTCAGTGCGAAGGCGTCCGTTCTTCTCATTTACCATTTCGTCGAGTTTCTGCTGCAACGCGACCCGTTCGACATGTTCCATCATGTACTTCTTGCGGTGCTCTTCGAGCGCATTCTCCTTCTCTTTCAGCATTTCGAGTCCTTTTTCTTTCAGTGTCGCGTACTTTTCGTCCCGTTCTCTCAGCTTTTGCTGAGCCTTCTCCTTCAGACACGCGTACTTTTTCGTCATTTTCTCAACGTCTTCTGCTCTTTTCTGCAGCTCTCCCGTCAAATCTTTTAATTTCACGAGCTCTTCCTGTTTTTCGATCGGCTTTTCAACCTCTTCCGAGACATTTTGACTCGAGATCAGACTCTTCAGTTTCTCGTTTTCGTCAGCGAGCTGCTCGATGAGCCCCGTCCTTCGAGTACATTCGGAAGTCAGCTCGACTGCTCTTCTCTTCCATTTATCGAGCTCTTCCGCCAATTCTCGATTCAGTTCGTTCATCTGAGTACACGTCGCGATCGCCTCTTCGTGAATCTTCCGATCGATCGTTTCGATCCTCAACTTTTGATTCTCCTCGTTCATCTTCTCAAGTTGGTTTTTCTGAATAGAGAACTCGACGACCAGGTTCTCGTAGGCGGCTGGATCGACGAACTGTCCGTTGCTCTTCAGATGCTCGAGCTGTTCCATCAGATTTCGAATCTGCTTCTTCTGTTGCGAACATGTGTCGACCATCTCTTCGTACAGCTGTGAATCGACCCAGATTCCATCAGTCTGGCAGCTCGTTCCGGCCGACGGATTCACTTCGGGAGTCGTCGGTCGCTCATCGGCACTCATCCGACTCGATCTCCCGCTGTCCAGCTGGACTTCCATCTCGTCTACTCGGAAAAGACCTTCCCAGTTCAATTCATTCTGTGGAGTCGACATCCGAGATCGGCGATGTAATACCTCCGCAAAGTTGTTTCCACCGAACCCGAACGCGATAGAGTGTCGTCGTTTCGCCTTTTCGAGTGCAGGCGGGACGTGTTCCGGTTTCGAGTTGAGCACTTTCTTCTGGATTTCTTCGAGCCGCTCCTTATCTTGCTCTTTCTGCTTCTCGGCCAATTGCCGCTTCAGATCGCTGATCTGCGCGAGAAGCGCAGGAAGGGCCGCATCGGCAGCCTCGACGTTCTTTTTCGCGTGGTTCTTGATCTTCTTGGCCTTCTGCCCAAATGCAATCGTGCTCTGTGTCTCTGAGCTGGCAGCTTTTCGGATGCAACACATCAGAAGGAAGTGAGAGTTGCCTCCAAGAACTGGTTTGAGGATGTGTGTCAGCTTTGATTCTCGAAACGGAAGATGTCTGGAATGGATCGGAAAATCTTGAAACAAAGACAAAGAACTTACTTGTACGTCGCAGTGTCCGAGAGAGCGGTTATGATGGTGCTCAGAGTGAGCAGCGAGAGATTGATTTTCCGGCTTTCGGCAGTTTGCATCGACGTCGTCATCGTGCGCGAGTTTTCGCTTCCCGCCAAATCCAGGATAATAAGCTTCGAGAACGTCGTCAGCTGCTTGCTTGTGACCTCGTCGATGCCGCACGACTCGACAACCAGTTGGAAAACTGCGTGCGATCTGGACGACTTCTGGTTCAACTGGGTCTCGCCGACTTTCCGACGATCCTGTGCTTGCTGAGCAATCTCGAGGAAGTGCTCGTAAGATTCAACGATCTCTTCTTTTCCGTCGATCACTTTGTCGTTCACTATCCGGCATTTCTTATCTTCCGAACAATCCAAAAGATCGAGCACAGTCTCGTTGTACACTTCGAATGCGCTCATCTTGACGAGGTACTGCACGGAAGTCCGTTCCGTCGTCATCTGAAGCAGGTGTGCGACTGACATCTGCAGAATTCCCATTTCCTCGGTAGTTCCGAGCAACGTGTGCGTCTTTCCGGTACCCGACTGCCCGTAGGCAGCGATGGTGCCGTTGAATCCGTCGAGAACTCGCTCAACAATCGGACGACACGCATCGATGAAGACTTCTTCATTCGTGTGCTCTGAGAAGACGTGGTCTGAAAAAATGCACAGT
This sequence comes from Caenorhabditis sulstoni, assembly GCA_963966605.1. NCBI lineage: Eukaryota > Metazoa > Nematoda > Chromadorea > Rhabditida > Rhabditidae > Caenorhabditis > Caenorhabditis sulstoni. The sequence goes on from OZ016477.1 coordinate 4,660,082, forward strand.
CCCAGGAAGCGGCGGAGGCGTGTGGGGTCTCACCGAAGTGATGCTCTTTTGTTTCGTGGACAATCGTCGTTGAACTGCTGGCTTTCCATCCATTCGAGCACTCTTCTGTTGGAAGAAGACGGATGGCGGTGAACATCTGGAAACGAAATCGGAACGAATCAGTGCAAAATCAGGAAAAGGACAGCGAAACGAGGAGCAAACACATGATCGACTCACTGTTTTTATATTACTTTTCAAAGAGTCACACTATTTTTTAAACTTTTGCAATGAAAAACTTTGCTGCTTTAGAACTTTCACAGACGTCCACGCATTATTTGTTTCAAAAACGATGATTCAACAAATGGAATACCAAGAAAGTTTGAGAATTCCGGGTCTGTTTCATGCAATGAAGTCTGAGAAGGTGTGAGCAGGCGCTTTTCGGAAGGGATAGAGTCCGTAGCGTCTGGCGGAAGGAAAGTCCTAAAGCCAGGAACACCGGGTAGATCGAACTAGTGGGCTCAACTTCATTCGCTGCAGGTCTGATTTGTGGAAGGCATTATAAAAGAGTCCATGACAGCTTCGATGAAAGGAATAGGGTCAACTATTTCTTTAAAAAAGCAGGATTCGAAAGTTTATTGTTGCATAAGATATATAATAGTCTATTAAAATCGAGATTTCCGGAATTTTGAAAAAGAGAAAAACTGTGAATATTAAAAAGGAACATTTTATATATTTTAATAAAGGTCTCGCAACGATTTTGCTGGTTACTGTAGGAAACGCGCGGTATTTTTGATTTTCTCGTTTCCGAGTCGTCTCAGCTCTACCCGGAATTCTCACTCTTTCGGCAAATTTCGTTTTCAAAGCCGGAAAACGACGAATCCGAATTCAATTAACATCCACACGAAATAATGTTACAGGTAAAGAGAATCCTTTAAACTAAATATATCTTTTGTTTTTTGCAGGGGAGAATTGATCAAGTTGGCAGGAAAGACAGTTTCCCATCGGATGAGGTGAGATTCAGAGAATCTACGATGATCTGGACTCGATTTCAGGGCTTTTTGAACAGTGATGAATTTATGAGCATGTCCCATTATCAGAGTGATGGAGGTATGGGTAAGTAATTCTAACTAGAAACCAAATTCAAAAATTCAATCTAAGAAAGTTGCGTAACGACAAAAACACGTTCTTTTTCCAAAATCACTGGGCCACTGGCGACAAGAGAGTACAGAAAACGGAGAGAGTGCCGTGTCTGAAGCGAATTGGCGCGAATTTGCGCATTTGAATTTAGTCGTTCTTTTTTTCGATACTAGGTATTCATTCTAATTAATTCAATATCTTTGAAACGAACTCCTGTTGGAATCGTTGTTTACAGAACATGCTGATAGTTTCGGATCTGCTGATTTACAAGTTCTCAATGAAGGTTCGGAGTTGCATGTAAGACTAAAAAGTAGTTCTTTTGAACCACGCAAAGTGCGAGTTTCAGTGTGTTGCCCGTCCAAGACTTTCGAACAAATCGATGTTGAGAGGACTCGTTGAACGCACAGAACATTACAACAAAACTGTCGATCAGAAAGTGATGACTGACTCCAGAATCGCTTTCGGTTCGTGAAAACCAGAAAAAAAATATGATTTTAGTATTCTTACGGAATATCTAAACGCGCTCTACTCTTTCGAAAACGAGACGACCAGTTTTTCTAGGTTTTATTTCTAGAAGACGAACAACTGAAGGGACGAAAAACGCAGGATTTGTTGGCGAGAGAATTAGAGCACCTGGCAATGTCGAACCAGCACATCCCAACGCGAGGAAGAGGCGATAGCTTCGGAAGACTCCGAAGTTCGGTGAGAAAGGCCCTCGTGAATCCACGTAGTGCAACAATTAATTCTCAGGACAGTTCTGACTCCCCGACAAAAGCTCCGATGCTCAACAATCACGGTTCCAAGACTTCCTCAGCGCTTAACCAATCACACGTATCTTCATTTTCCGACTCTGTTGAGCCACTACCTGGCGTTATGAATGCGAAAGGCGACGAGTTGGGGGGCAAGCCGCGAGTCTTCTCATACATGGAATCTGAGAGTCTCAACTTCCAATTGCCACGTCGTTCCACATATTCTCGTCTTGCTTCCGATGGCGACGCCGCGGATCCGCCAATCCGACATCACTTTGACCCCTCCACCGCTTACAATGGCACAGTGAGTATTTTTGAGACGGGGGATAATCGTATCATTCTCATCCCAGGTCGTCCCTGATTACCGCTACAGTTACAAACCCCAGCCGACGGGCCCGCCGTACGCGAGGCTGATCCCTTCAATTCAGACGTTCGCTCCGCAACCATTCGGACATCGCTACCCGAAAAGACCCGAGAGCAGTCGTCGTAAGAACTTCCCGCTCATCCTTCTTTTATCGAGTCTCTATTGCAGCACCGCCGTCACAGCCGAAGCATCTCAATCACAACTACTATGACATCAATCTTTACGGCGCCACACAGGACGAGAGAATTGCACAAAGAATCGAGTACGTTTTCTGAAACCAACAGATTGAGGGTTTTGCTTTTGCAGGAAAACGGTTAGACGTACAGAGGCGCCGCCGAGGTTCTGAAGAACAGCAACACAAAGAAGCACCCGACAGCACTTCTATGTCAACCATTTTGTTTTAGAATGTTTTATTAATTTGCTAAAAATATTCATTGCATTTTGTTTTTTCTTGATAGAGATTCTTTTGATAAAGTCTAGTTTTTCGACTTCTTATCATTCCGTGTTCCGTTTTCCCCCGTGATCCAGCAACGTCATATGTTTTCCGATGCTCCGTTGTAGTTTTCCTTTCGTTTGTTTTTTGAATCAAACTTATAAAAGGGCTGCAAAACAGTTTCCGCACTCCAGTTTGCTGAAAACAAAACTATGGGCAAGACACTCGACGAGCAGTTCGAAGCGGCCGTCTGGATTGTGCAGGCGCTGCCGAAGGACGGTGAGTGCCGACGTCTTCTCAGCTGATCCACGTGCTCCTCAGGTCCGATCAAGCCGTCGGTCAACGATCAGCTGCTCATGTACAGTCTTTTCAAGCAGGCGACGGTCGGAAAGTGCAACACGGAGCAGCCGTACTTCTTCAAAATTGAGGAGAGACTCAAGTGGAACGCGTGGAATGAGCTGGGCGACATGGAAAAGGACGAAGCGAAGGCCAGATATGTGGAGAAGCTGCTGCAGTTGGTTAGTGATTCAGGAGACGTTCGAGAGAAGGAGACACCTTTTCCAGTGTGACAAGGCAGAAGAGGAACACGACCCGATCGCCTACTTCAACGATCCGACGGTGACCGATCTGCTGCCGAAGCAGAATGAGTTCCGTACTCACTTCGCCACGTTGGGGCGGACTACTGTGAAGGGGTTCGAAGGGAAGACGGTCACTGTCCAAGGAGTCGATATCGCACTTTGAGCACAATGCGTTTACTTGTTATCATAATGCAAAATGAATCAATCTTTTTCTTCTTTTCTCAGTCTCTTTGTCCAATCATACGGCTCCCAGAGAGTCTTGAACTTCTCGGCGCGTGATTTCTGCTTCGACATCTCGTCCGTCTCCCGTTTTCTCCACTTTTTCGGCGGCAAATCTAGCATTCCGGCGATGATTTCCTGGAATGAGGAGGAGGTGGTAGAGTAAAGATTTGACCATCACCTACAGTAGCAAAAGTGGCGGGGAAGTGATCGTGACTTTCGATGACGTGAGCGAATCCGTTGGAGAGCCCGAAGTCGACGGCAAAGTAGCTGAACCCTTTGGGGATTTGCCGCCGAAGATCTTTCGTTTCGATCAGCTTCTTGTTATCCGTGTACTCGCCCTCGCACTCGTTGATCGCTTTCTGAAAGCAAGCTGTTCAGTTTAAAGATCAAATGGAATGGAAGAAGAACTCCGATGAGTTCTATTCTCCATCGAAGAGGCTCAGAGCAGGGGTCTCTCTTCTGCTTCTCACTCCGTATCACCCCGCTTCTCAGCAAGATATTCGAACAGCCCAGGTCCCTTTTCATCCAAAAAGTGTCTCTTTGAACGGTAATTGGGGGCGCCAGAGTGTCTAACCGCCCGAAAACACACACGCCAATCGTCTCTTCTCCTTCGTCGCGCAGAACGAATCATCAATCACTTGTGCGCGGTATGGTTTGGAAACCGAATTTTCTTCGTCTTTCTTCTACGCTTTCGGAGAGAAAAAGAGAAGGAATTCGGGTGTGAGTGTGTGTGTGTGATAAATCTGATAATCTCCGAACACGCAGTCGCCGATAAAAAAGGAATCTGGCCCCGCAGCAGCCGCATCAGAAGAAGAAGAAGGAAGAATCGGTTTCTCGGTTTGGAGGCCGTCTTCTCGGAATGTGAACTTTCGAGGAGCGAGGATCTGCTTCCTCTTCTGAATCTCCAGACCTCCCGGCGACACGGCGCAGAAGGGGGGACGATTCGAATCGAAGATACCCACGGAGACTGACAACTGACGCTTCGAATTGCACAAAAACCGCGTTGACATGTCTCGGAGATCGTAAATCACCGGCTAAGAGACGAGTTTTCAGAAGGATAGTGCTTAAAAAGTACACTCAGAAGGAGAAAGTTGGCTGATTGCGTCAGAAAGTTTAAAGATATCCTCCCGCGAAAGAACTTGCTTCTTCTTCTTCTTCTCCTTTTTTCGACGTCTTCTGATTCTGACGGAGACGTTCAGATCAACGATTTCATAAATGAGCGAGACGACGATCAGATGACTGCTGTGTCCCAAAAAAGCTGACAAAAATTGATAACGACAACTTCTTCTCCAATCCAAACGACGCGACGTCTTCTGGCGCGTGACTCTGTTGTTTTGATGAGAAGGAGCGGATCACGAAGAAGAAGAAGAAGAAGAAGGAAAAGGATAAGCGAACGGAATGAACTTCCTTCTTCGACGTCTTCAGATGTCGACGTGGCAACCAAAGATCAGAGGAATCCGCTCGTCTACTGCCAAGTCTTCGGGGCGTCTCCTCCGCATTCCTCGCGCGTTTCCCCCCGTTAATTACGAGCAATTTGGCCCCCTTCGATTAATCCAATTTACACCCTAAACGGTTTTTTTTCTCGCGCTCGTAATACGACGGCGGACAAATAAACAAAAAGCAAACAGTCGTCACCTTGAAGTAAATGGGAGCCGTGTCGCCGATCTCTTGCTCGATGGGCACGCATTCGATGAAGACGTGCGGGTTGGAATCCACGTGGCGAGACATTTCAAAGAAAATACAGTCGCGATTCTGCTCTTTCCACAAGGCTACGAGTCCTGGAATTGAGATAATTGAGTAGGAGGTGATTGGATTACGGTAGTTTCAGAGAGAAGCTGTTAGTTCATTCACTCCACTACTGTCGTCGTTTTCTGAACCTTTCGAGTTCTTTGGTCTACTGAAATTTCAGACCCGACATTTGGGTGCACGTGTACTGTCCGTCGTGTCCGTCTCCCTACCTTTCCGCCACAATCTCATCTCGTCCCACACGTTCTCATCCAACTGGATCGTGCTGGAGCAGTGCTGCGTCGGCACGATGATCAGATGCTCGTCGTCCAGCCCATCCCATTCCACGACAGCCAAATACGTCTGAAAGAATCTCTTGTCTTGTTCCAAGTGGCTGGATGTGATAAACCTGTAAAATGCAAATTAGAAACCTATTCGCGTGTCTCCTAACTATTCATTCGCCACAATGGGCGGCCCTGACGACGACGATGATCGTTCAAGAACCCTTCTTCTTCTTCTTCGTCGTCTTTCCCTTCGCTTTCTTCTGGTTGCGAACGAACGGACCAAACACCAAACTATTCAGAAGAGAGAGAGAGAGGGGAGTGTTTTTGTGCGCGAAACGAGCCATGAATCGGCACGTCTTCTGATGCGACACAACGACGATTTGTGGTCGGTTTCGCATTCAATTAGGGGGAGAACCTCGTGAAGTGCACGCAGCAACGGTCGACACGAAGATTACGATCTTCTCGCGATTCAGATACGCATCGGACACCAGGAATCCATTCATTTCGCTTCGAGACCCCCAACACAAACTTCCTTGTCGTTTTGAATAGGGTCAATGAGTGAATGTGAATCCAGGAAAGAAAGAAACGAGTGAACAAAGGCACTCACATTGATGCCCACTGCGATCACATTGTGCTTCGAGAGGCGAGAACTGTCGATGCAGCGCGAGCAGTCGTCGAAAGAGCGCTCTATCCGTTTGTGCTCTGAAAACATGAGTTCAGCTTTCAATACAGAAGATTCCTTTAATTGGTTCTTTCTAGAACGATACTGTTATTGAGGTTGTTTTCTTGGAATTTTTCCGAATAAGCCCAAGAGACTTTATGATCTTTCTAGGATCGTCTCTCCCGGGAGACCATCGGCCAGTTCGGAGATCAAGTGGCGGTTGTTCTCATGCCGAGGGTTTGCCGCGCTTCTCCACGTGTCACTCTCGACCTCGAAACTCTCTAGAAGTACTCCGTTTCCCTCTTTCTCTCAATAATCGAGTCGCACTTCTCTTCATCCCAGCCCCAGACACAAAAAAACAACGAGTGCAAACTACTTCCCCGCGTCTCCACGACTACAATGACGCAACCAGCGCCAAGTGCTTCGTCGTCGTTTTCACCGGACGAAAAAGAAGCAGCAAACCGTTTCCACTTGAAAGACGAGGAAGAGAAGACGACGGAAGAGGTTGAGTGGCTTGCGGCTGCAGTACGAACGAGTGCTTCCGGATTCAACGAATTCAGCAGAAGAAGGGAAGACGTTGTTTTTGTTTCGGGTGGAATGGGATTCCGATTTTGAGAGAATACATCAGTAACTATTCGGAGAAGTAGAAGACGTCATTTTGTCTGTTGATTCACGGTTCGAACCGAAAGATTTGTGATGTCTCTCTGCCCGAAATTGATGTGATTGTTGCTGATTGGAAGCGATTCTCTCGGCTATTTATAGGGATGAAGACCTCCGTATCGAATTTCGAAGCAACAAATGAGTCATTGTCGCCGAACTGACTGGTAAATATCATGTGAATCTGGGCATCTCTGAACCGTGGTGCGAGAAGAAGTGATGGATGATCGGAGGTCAGATCGTATCGAATCACGAGGATCACAGCCGTTGCGATCAGAAATCTTCTGTCCAATTTCAGAACGGCACGCTGCAGAATCAGATTCCGAACGTTCTTTCCATTCGGAAGAATTCTCCAGATTCTTTTTCCATCCTGTCCTCTAATTACTGTTGTCTTCGCAACATTGCAGTTGGCCGTCGTCTCCCCTACTTCTTCCCCGTCTTCAGCGTCGCCAGAAGAAGATGGGCGGGCAGATAGCCCGAAGAGGGGCGGTCCCTGCATTCCTTTCGACTGCGTCTCTCGCCGACCGGCCATCAATCGACTGTCGCTTTTAACACCCCCGAGAAAACAGAAGACGAAGACCGTCCCCCCTCTTCCTTCCTTCAACTTTCCACTTCCATTCCGTACTCGACGCCGTCGTGTGAGACATGCTTCTTGTCTTCTCACTCGCTCTCCTCTGCTCTTTGTGCACAGCCACCACTGAATGGTGGGGCGACTTGCGAGCGCATCTCAACCCGGCCCGTCAGGCGCCCTTCTACGATGTCACTTACGATGAGAAAGGTGAGAGGAGCACACACTCCCTGCAAGTTTTGAATGTCGAGAACTTTTAGTGAATGTTTGTCCCCAAGGACTCCACGCCGACGCGATTCCTGAGTATGTTTACTTCGGCACGATGCTCGCCACGATGACAGTCGACGAGCATGATCAATGTCTCCAGAAGTGCGCCGAGAAGCCACGTTGCAAGGCGGTCAACTTCTTTCACCCATTCGCCTACCAGGAAAAGGGCTTCTGTGAGCTTCTCACCGAGGGACAACGTGACAACCCGTCCCTGATGCGTCCGTTCCGTAAAGCCACCTACTATGAGAAGATCCGTTGTCGGGAGCTCGATGACGTCGAAGATGTCGAAGAGCAGCCAGCAGAAATTTCAGAAAGTGAGTTACAAAATCATCCGGTCTTCGAAACTAAACACACGCCCTTCTTCAGAAGCTCCAGAAGAAGCGGCTCGCGAGAAGAAGCTCGACATGAGCAAGCTAATGAAGAAGCTGTCGGCCAAGGTGAAAGAGTTCAACGGCGGCTCCGGAGGCTTCCGCGCGGCTCGCTAAGCGGCTCCCAATGGTATTCCTTCCCAAACTGTCTGTACCATATAATTAACCTCAGTTCGTTTCCCACTTCCGAATCATTCCGTAATATTTGTGTTCCTCGTTACATGTCGCTCGGATCTCTTGCCTTTCCGTCTCACTCCTCGCGGGTCCTTGCCTACTCTCCCGTTGTTTCATTCCTCTTTATCCGTAGCTGCTGCTAGTCAAGTGTAGATCAGTTTCATCCTTCTTCTCTCTTCTCTCTACGTGTACGTATTCCTTTGCAAAATAAACCCTTTCGTTTCTCTTTTTCTTTATCTAATCTGGTGACCGATTCGATTCCCCCCGTCGCACACATCCACATTCCTGCCCGATTTGAGGAAACACAGTGGACAATAAGTGAGCGAGAAAGAAATGAAGACTGTTTTCTTTTGAAAACACGAACACTCAGGTAAAAGGTAAACAAACTAATCGTAACCCGAACGACGATGAGACCGGTTGCGGTTCGGAAGAGAACGACGATTCTGGAGACGTTCTTCTCCGCTAGACTTTCAGAACTCATTGCACTCGCTCGATTCGGCAAGTGCGCTCTACCGAACCGTTTGGAGAGCTAAAGATTCTGATGCCTGATTCTTCGGTCAATCAGTGTAATAACCAGCCGATCAGCCGATCGACCTCGTCGAATAACAGAATTTCAAAAACACAAAAAAAACAGCCCGTCTAAGTTTTACAAACGGACCGGTGAAAGATCGATTTGGGAGGTGTTTACGAGTAAGAATTCGTCTTCAGAAGCGACGAAGACAGAGAGATTGGTAGATCGGAGAGACGCAGACAGCGAGAATAAGTGGCTGGTTTGTGATCAGCGAAGAGAGTGATGACGTGGCCGAAAGGGATACAAAACTACTCGAAACACACCGAATGTTATCTCGCTGAAACCGAAACATCGTCTCCTGCGTCGGGCGGCGGTCGCCTTGCATTCCGACCGAAGCGCTGATTTATTGGCCAAGACGGGCGCGGGGAAGCCGTAGACGCGGCAAAAAAGTGGGAGAGAAGTGGTCGACACCCCGTACGCAAATGTGTTCTTTTCCCTGATTCATTGCCGCCTTTGAAGCACACCGATAGACACTCGGTGGTCTGTGGATCAGAGGAAAGATCACTCAAAGTCCTCTTTCTTCCTAGAACAATCGACTTCAGACGACCGTATCGAAGTCTCTCTGAGAAAATGAACTAATCTCTAGTTTGGAACGTCGCCACCATACAACCTCAGTTCAGATGAGATTGGGAATGAGATATCAAGATTCTTTTTTCAGATTATGAGGATCGTCGTAATCTGTCGATACTTTTTGAAGCGGTTGGGGAAACATCGAGAAAGTTCGAGAGAAACTCTCGAGTTTTGTTTCAGCTTCATGCCGTTCTATAATTCCACATTTTCATCCAACAAATTCTGCTCTTCCTTTTCATCTCCCTTTCTCGTCGCTTTCATTCCGGTTTTATCTGTCTCGTAGAGTGCAATGGAGCGCGGTTCACACATCGCATTCTGCGACGAACCGTGACCGAAACTCAAACCCATCAAGAAGTACTGTTCAAAAGAACACGGGAAAGAGGGGCTATTGGGAAGAGGGGTGAATCGGGAATTGACGACCCGAAATGGCCGTGAAATGTGTTTGCGAGACGGGGAAGAGCGACCACATAAATTGACAAGTTTCTTCTCTCGTCTCTTGAATATTTCTCGCGCCCCGGGGGCAAACACTTCCTCCATCTCAGTTCCAAACTAGAGATTAATTTTCGAAGCGTCTTCTGAACTTGCACTTTGAAGGAAGGAAAAGCAGAGACACGAGGAATGTTTGGCCTGTCGTTGTTCACAATGCGACCACAAATAGCCGCGCGACTAGATTGATATGAAGGAGATCAATCCGTCAGAAGAAGAGGAAGCAGGAGACTTGTTTCTTCGGCGAACGGCTACAAGTGTCATCACCGACACCTTGAGAACTTGGGGAATCCGCTCATCTCGGAAAAAAGGCGTCAGAACCAACGGAGATGGACGGGGATGTGCCAGTCGAGTCTCACACGAAATGGTCAGGACACTGACAATTTCTCGGTATACTCTGTGTCTTCAGCAGCCTACGCAACCAAAAGGAGTTCAAAAACCGCGCCGAAGGGCCGGAAATGTCAGTGCAATGCGAGAAGACAGGTATCGGAATCGGAAGGAAGCAGCAGCAGCGAAACGAGTACTATCGGCCCGTTTTCGGTACAAAATCTCCGATACGTGCGCATTTTGAAGAAGATTGGGGTTTTGCAAAGATTTGGGAAGATTGAGAAAAAATTAAAGGACACTATGGTCAGGGTTTGCTCATGACTCGGGAGTTAGAACTGTAATGATTGGAGAAAAAGCCTCGAAAGGGTCCACTCTACTCTTTTGTTCCTAGAGAAAGGTTCATCTTTCGACTCACCTTTGATGGCTGCCTTCTCTTTTTTCCTTTCATCCTTCTCGTCGTTCTTCCTTCTTCCCTTCTGCATTTCCGCAATGTCATCCACACTTTCGTCGTCATGGCGACGGATTTTAGAGCTCTTCTGAAATGATGACTTTTCATTTCTCTCTCGTCATTTTCAGAAAACGAACGATGAGAGATCTCTCGAAGAGTCTCAGCTGGTCCCCGGCAGTCCCAGTTTTCTCCTCGCGGACCATCGCGTCGAGATCCTGCGACTTCTCGTACTCTCGTCGCATTCTCGACGATCCCTGCCCGTGTCTGTCCGAGTCGGATCTCCTGCTGCTTGCCGGAAGGATGTTTCCCTCCCGGTCCCTCCGCATCATTGCCACTTCCTTCGTCTTTGATCTCGGCGGTTCGTCCTCTCCGGACATTCCCGATTCCAATTTTCGCTTCAGTTTCTTGACAAGCTCCTGCAGACTCATTCGAATCAAAAAGACGTTCCAGTTCTAAACTTACCATGTCTCCTTTCATTTCAGCCTTCAGAATCTTGGCCGACAACTTGTTTTTTTCGTCTTCAGTGAGCGGAGCCTGTCCGCCTTTTGCACCTCCTGACGAAGAAGAAGAGGATCCTTCGTTCACCTGTTGACTCCCATAGAATTCGTTTTGCGATTTTGTACTTCCAGTCACAAAAGTCTGAAAACCTTCATTATTCGGTTCGAAACATCTCGAGTACTCACTTTCCCAGTGGCAAATTCGGATCCGAGCTTTCTAGCGTACTTTTCGGCGATCGGTTTCGCCTTTACCACTTTCCGTCCGCTGTAGTCATCGTCATCGGAGTCCGGACGGCGAAACATCGGTGAATCCCTGGAAGTTTCAATTGGAACAACAAAGTCTGGTTTTTGCGAGAAAAACAGAGGAATTTTATTGATTAACACATGATTATCGATTTTAGATTGTTTCTTAAACACTTGTAAATAAAACATTTCCAAGACAGCTGAAAAACCAAAAAACAAGTTTTGTTTTCGAAAACCGAGAAAGCGGAAAATGGCCGAGAAACAGGGGGCCTCGGATCCGACTCGGCCCCCGCTGCCACATGTGCACGCGCGCGCGCTTCCCTCTCTGGCCGCTTTCGCTTTCTTTTCTGCCTCCACGTGTTGCCGCTTCTGGCCGTCGTCCAAAAACGGAGGCGATGTTGACAAAAAGCTTCTCTCGCATCTATACACGCATCTCATAATTTTCAGTTCACCCACTCGCCTTTTACTTCATATGCTATTCACTTTAATTAAGCTTGTTTTCATTTTCCATGCGACAAGAAAAATGAAGAAAAAGGCATTTTCCTCTAGCAAAAAGAGGCTCTTTAATATCGAAAATGACACATTTTCATGCGCGGCGACGGCTTCTCGTGAGATTTCTGATTAGTGATGCTTGCGAAATCCGCCGTGTGACTCTTCTATTTTCGACGAGCTCCCCTCAGTTTCACAGGCCGCCAGGACTACAATCTCAAATCAGAGACCGTCGTCGAAATTTTGTTTTTGTCTGCTCGTTTTGGACTAATCTGTGGTCATTTCCGGCGCCGAGTCACGCCATCCGCCCCCGTTTCGACTAACCTTTTTCGGCTCAGAACAGTCAATCTCCTCTCTTGAAAAGAAGCAAATTGATATTTGTTTTCCGGCCTTCCTGCCGTATGTTGAGACTAAAATTAGATCAAACGTCATCTAATCAAGAATGTATCCCCCGCATGCGCGTGCCCGACACGAACAGAGTCTTCTGCAAAAGGAGAAGAAGAAGCTGCGAATCAGATATTCAAATAGTGTTTCTCGCAACAAAAACTCGTCGAGATTGAGCGCGTTGGGCAATTTTCTTTCCGAATTCTATCGCCATATTGTGGTTTTTAACTTTCAAAAAGTTGTTTTTCTGCTTCAATCCATGCCAATTTTGTTTTCTTCCCTTCCAAAAACCCGTCGATAAGCCGTGACGCAAGAGAAATTCTCGATTGATTTGTCTAATTAACTGGCCCTCACTCGCGGCTCTCTCTCTCTCTCTTTTCCCTCCCTTTTCCCTTCGGCTCGCCCCCAAACATTCGCGAACATTTCGCCTTTTCGGCTCGTTTCTCTCCCGGATTCGATGACGCACGTCTTCTTTTTCTCTCTGCCCTCTCTCTCCCCCTCTTCCAATCCATTTTCTTCTTTTTTTTCTCTTTTCACAAACCAATATCTTTTGTTTACCTCTTTGTGCCTTCAGAGATATAATTAGTTCCTCTTCTCGTCGCCTCGAGTCATTTTCTGCTCTTCAACGACTCAAATGAAACGATGTGGGGCACCCTGATCATCGGACTCCTTCTCTCGCTCTTCGCATTGTTCCGCTTCTATTCTGGAAGCCGTCGGAAGTCTAAGTCTGTCGCCTTCTTTCACCCGTATTGCAATGCGGGCGGAGGAGGCGAGCGTGTGCTCTGGGCAGCTATCCGGACGATGCAGAAGAAGTTCCCGGAGCTGAAGTACTACGTGTATTCTGGAGACGTCGACGCGACGAAAGAGCAGATTCTTCTGAAGGCGCGCCAGAGGTTCAGCATCGAACTCGATCCCTCCAACATCCAGTTTGTCTATCTAAAGTGAGTGCTCTCCGGAGCCACTTTCCCAAGAACTCTCGTAATTCGATTTTAGTTGGCGTCGCATCGTCGAAGCGGACCTCTATCCTCGGTTCACAATGCTCGGACAGGCTCTTGCCGGAGGAATCCTGGCTCTCGAAGCGTGGTGCCACCTGGTTCCCGAAGTTTTTGTCGATTCCGCCGGCTTTCCGCTCTCTCTACCCACTTTTTGGTTCGCTGGCTCTCGCGTCGCCGCCTACGTCCACTATCCAACGATTTCGTGCGATATGCTTGAAGTCGTCCAATCGAGAACCGCCACTTTCAACAATTCGAGCACAATTGCACAGAGCAATGCTCTTTCGTGGATTAAAGTGAGATTTTCAACAAAAATACGAAATCTCAGAAACAGGTCTGGAATTTCAGTTAATCTACTATCGATTGTTCTCTTATGCCTACTGGTTCGCCGGAAAAACCGCCCATGTTGTGATGGTGAACGGCAGGTGAGAGAAAGAGAGAAAAAAAACAAACATTTCTGAACTCGGAAAATGATCCTCGATTTACATGAAAACTGGAACACGCAACGAATTCTTGTCTGTAACTAGAAAAATGTGAAATTGACAGCTGGACTCAACGGCACATCACCTCGATCTGGTCTCGTCGCGACGTGACCATCGTGTATCCGCCGTGCGACGTCGAAGCCTTCCTGAATATCGAATCGGAAGCCGAGAACTTGTGAGAATCGCTTCGAGAATGACAGAAAGACTCTCGATTTCAGAATGGAAGACACGAAGACAGTCCGCCTCTTGTCAGTAGGTCAGATCCGTCCCGAGAAGAACCATCGCCTGCAAATAGAAGTGCTTCGCGACGTGAAGGAAGGTCTTCGGAAGAAGGGATACAGCGTGGAACTATGCATTGCGGGCGGTTGTCGTCACGAAGAGGATCACAAGCGAGTCGAAGATCTGACTGCGTACGCCAAGGAGCTCGGAGTGGCCGACAACCTGCGATGGAAAGTGAACGTGCCGTACGAAGAGCTCGTCGGGGAGCTCTCGCGAGCCCTCATCTCGATCCACACCATGCACAACGAGCACTTTGGAATCTCGGTCGTCGAGGCGATGGCGGCTTCAACGATCATCCTTTCGAACGATTCAGGCGGTCCAAGGATGGACATTGTCCGCGAATACGAGGATCACTGCGTTGGATATCTCTCGATAACACGGGAAGAGTACGCTGAAACTGTTCTGAAAATCCTCGACGAGGGGCGCGTTAAACGAGACGAGATCCGAAAATATGCCAGGAAATCGTTGGCGCGATTTGGAGAAGCTGCTTTTGAGGTGCTGAATCTTTCTAGAAATTGAACTAAAACACTCATTTTTCAGACTCTTTGGAACAAAGAAATCAAGAAACTTTTGTGAACTAATATCGATTTTTATGGGTTTTCCGCTTTATAGTCAGGACGCAATCAATGAAATTTTCTTTCTTTTCCGCCGTTTCTCTGCCCGTCTTCTTTTCTGATTCTCTCGCTCTCTCGCATGGTTCTCTGTCAACCATCTCGTATCTTCTCTTTCTTCTCTCGTTTCATAACTTCGTTCCTTTTCTCGTTTCATCACCGAATTCTTTTATCTTTTCAGGAATGAAGCTCTACGCGGTGACTGTCTTCCACAAGAACGTCGACACTTCGGCTGTGCAACTCCTCAAGTCCGAGTTCAACCTCGCCTCGTTCAGCTTCTTCCAGCGCGGCTCTGTCCAGGAGTTCATGACGTTCACCGCTAAGTTGCTCGTCGAGAGAAGCGGCCTTGGAGCCAGAAGCTCCGTGAAGGTGAGTGAGCGCAGGAAAGCATCTTCAAGTGCTGCGACAAAATATTGAATCGAAACTGAATCCATCAATTTGCAGGAGAACGAGTATCTGTGCCACTGTTACGTGCGAAGCGACGGGCTCTCCTCGGTCTGCATCACGGACGGCGAGTATCAGCAACGTGTGGCGATGAGCTTCCTCGGAAGAGTTCTCGACGACTTCACTTCCAAAGTTCCCGCCGCCCAATGGGTCAGAACCCGCTTTCTCTCTTGTCTCATTGAATCTCTCTTTGCAGCCTGGAATCAAGAACGAAAAAGACTGCACGTACTTGGGACTGAAAGAGTTGCTCGACAAGTGGCAGAACCCCCGCGACGCGGATCCGATGACCCGGGTGCAGGAAGAGGTCGAGGAGACGAAGATCGTCATGCACAACACGATCCAATCGGTGCTCGACCGCGGCGAGAAGCTCGACGACCTCGTCAAAAAGAGCGAGAATCTGTCGGACCAGTCGAAATTGTTCTACACGCAGGCGCGAAAAATGAACAAGTGCTGCAATTATGTCTGATTTCAGTGTTTCCCTTACTGAATTCGTCCGTGTACCGTTCCTTTTCCCACCAGAATTTGCTTCTTTTTCACTTTCCTCCTGTCTTGTTTGTAAATGATCGCATCCTTTCTTTTCTACTCTTTCTTTATTCTTTCCATCATTCCCATCCCATCTTCCAGTCGCAAATCGCACACAATTCATGAGATTTTGTGCCAAATCAACACCTATTCGATTTTTTTTCGTTGCCGAACTTACTGTCGGAATAACAAAAATTAGCTAAAAATTAGTTTTCTCTTTCCTCTTCAATTCTGTCGTCTTCTTCTTTGTCTCTTCATGTGTGTACTCTACTCGAATAAATTCTTTCATTAGAAATGTTCTCCCAAACAACCCGGTTAGTAAATATACATTCACATAGCTCTTCAGAGCCGTTCATAGCCTAGCTCTTCAGCTCATTGATTTCAGCTGTTCTCTCAAGTTCTCGATGATCGAATCGAGATTATTGTGTGACCCAGCACGAAGATCCACGAGCGCGTCCCTCAGATATTCGGCATCGCAGAGGAACTCCTTGACGAGTCCCTTCGAAAGCGTCGCCGTCTTCCCGTCAGTGTGCCAGACGTCGTTAATCGACTGCAGCAGTTTCTTGACGACGTGCGATGCGATTTTATCGAGCACGGCGGCGAAGATCGCATCATCGTCGGGAGCTTCAAGCGAGTTTTTGTTCATCTCGGACACGTGCGCAGTGAGGGCGATCTTCGTATTTTCATTGGCCAGAGCTTCTTCCCAGAAACGGAGTAGGTGAAGAAGATTCTGAATTCGAATCGTTTAGAAGGCTGTAAGTTATTCCAGTTATTCCAGTACCTGTGTGGCTGTGACGACGAAGTCCTGTGGAGTCGGAAGGGCCGATTTTGGCATCTCGCTGCTTTCCTTGTAGACTTCGCTCTGAAAAGCAGAAGAGTGAGGTTTTCCGAGTGCTTCAAGAGTCTCACTCCGTGGTTGGGCATCCGATCAGTGACGAACCGATGGCTCGCTCGGATCGCGTCCTTCACGCGATCGTTCATCCACTTCTTTGCATTTTTCAGCTCCTGACCACTCGAGATATCCGTCTGCTGTTTGTATTCCTCAACAATCGTCGAGAGCTGTCCCGACAGGGCGAGCCTCTCCAGGTACTCTTCCAGTTTGACCTTTTGCTGCGAATTGTCCTCCATCCGACAGAGTCGCATCGAGTAATCGGTGAAAATCGGCTTGAGGATGGAAATCATGAACTCTTGGCCGCCTTCGTCGGAGTAAATTTCGAGAAGTTGATAAGAAATTTCGCGGAGAAGATACGAGAAATTTTCGAGACTCGTCATTACTTCTGCCACTGATCTCTGCAAATATTCGCGAACCATTTGTCAGGTTTCTGGTCAGACTTACGAAATTCAAAGGCGGTGGCTCGACCATCGATTTAAGTTTGTCAGTCAGAGACCGTTTCGCACTCTCCAGAAGTCCGTCGACAAGAATTCGTTCGATGTTTTCGATCGACTCCTCATCTTCCGACGTTTCTGCTGTTCCTTCGAACTCTTCGTACGTCTTATTGACCAACACGACAAGCGACTTCAAATCACTGAGCAGATCGTAGTTGCTGTAATCGTCCATCGATTGTTCGAAAAGATTCTCGAGTGCTCCGTTCTTCACAAAGTTCTTCCAGGCGTCGAGCAGTCGTGAGAACGCCTCTTTCTCTTCACAGTACTTGCACAAAGAGCCGAAGTGCGTTCTGAAGTGCTCCGCGGCCTTTATCACGAACACACTCCCGATCTCTTTCAGCGTCTTCTTCTCGTCCACACCGGAAGACTTGTGAAGAAGGGCGGTAAGAGACTGATCGAAGTGATGTTGATAGAGCCGGTAGAAGTCATTGACCGAGTTGAGAGTGGTGAATGCGTCGAAGATGTCGTCGAGACCTCCGGGAGTGTCGAATTTCACGGCGAACTCGGTTCCCTTCCACGTCAAATACCGATCCTTTGTTTTGTGATACGTCTCGGCATCGAACTTCGGCTTCGCTCCAAGCTCCTTAATCACCTTCAGGTTCTCTCCGATAGCGACGAGCGTCGGAAGCAACGAATCGTCGATCGGTCTATCTTTCAGTTTTTCGGATTGTCCATCTTCCGAATCGAATATTTGGCGAGCCTGAAACTCCAAGGATAAAACGAACTACAAAAAAGTTGTTTACATCGAGAAGTCGTGTCAATTGCTTCAGATTTCGCTTGGCAGAGTCCAATTGAACGAGTTGCTCTTCATGAGGAGCATAAGAAGTCGTGCATCTCGACATGTTATCCTGAAGACACGACGACAGCGACGAGATCTCGTGTCCGATTCTGAAACTCTCGGTTGCTGCTTGGGTTTAAGATTTCCGAACACCTCGTCTCTACGTGGATCATTTGTTTGAAAGTCGCTTGTAAATTGGCTTTCACCGAGTACATGTTCCTGTTGAGTTGCTCGACGAGCTGCTTGCATGCTTCTCCACGTGGAATGTCCGAGAAGTCGTCGACTGATTTCCGATCCGCCGATCCATGGTGATGGATCGTCATGGCTGCAGCTTCTCAGCGTGGTCAGCCGAATTCGCGGTCGAACAACGTGGATCCACTAGTCGACGCTAAACAACGCGCGATGGCATTACTACGGAGCGTCGTGACTAACGCTTCGCTAAGCTGAAGTGAGAAACCCGAAAGCCGGAGAATGAGACGAAACCGGAGAAAAAGCCAAACTGATTATTAATAAATACCGGAAAAATGGAACGGAGCGCGCCTTTTCAACATTGTTTCGTTGCATGGCAATCATGACGTGGCATCAACGGGGAAGGGGGCAACTCTATACATGAGTATTTCAATTCTTCTTTCATTAGAGTCTAATCGGATAACTGTTTATCGACTGCTTTCCGAGAAAGTGATGCTTGTTTTGTCGCTCTGATCCCGCTCGGGACTCTTTGCCGATGAGCTCGAAGATCGAGTCGGTGAGCTCGCGGAGCTGTCCGGCTGAGTCACGGGCGCTCGTGGAAACTCGGCAGTTTCAGTCGGATTCGCAAGACTTTCCACGTCGACAGGCAGTTTTGTGTTCTGAAAACAGACAATTAAAAGGCGGGGACTAGTGGAAGTGATACTTTTGTCTCTTTAAGCATGACACTCAGAGTTGCCGATAGGAAACTGAAGAATCCGATGACGAGGAACGGAAGCCAGTCGGGCAGATTGCTCTGGAAAGATCAGTTGGAAAGGAAGCGCGGGGAGAGAGAGAGAAAACGGACGAGATGCTTGAGGTAGGGCGAGAGGATGATCCCGAGACTCTGCGGGATGTTCATCAGCGAGAAGCACAGCGATCGCACTGACGTCGGAAACTGCTCAGTCGCCCAGATCGGGTGCACCGAGTAGATCACGCTGGAATCTCGTTTGAAGAGAGAGGAGGTGGCTCCAGAAGACTCACGTCGCCATGACCTTCGTGATGAGCATCATGATCAACTTGAGACTCGAGATGTGATGAAACGCGGTGACGCCGACGAGTCCGAGAGTCTGCAGACACAGACACCAGATTACGATCGTCTTCCGGCCCAGTTTCATCATCAACGGGAGCACCGCGAGACCGGCTGGAAGGAGGCAACGACAGGGTTACGGTATCGGAAACGTTCACCTGGAATCTCGACGAGCGAAGAATAGAGGAATGCGTAGATGTGATCTCCGCCCTCTTCGACCGAAATGAACGAGATAGCAAAGTAAACGAGCGAGATGACAAGTCTGAGAAAGCGGCGATCTCGGATGTTTCGAAAAAGTGAGCACTGACTCAATGAATCCGTTGGCAAACAGGATCCAGATGAGTTTGCGGCTGCCGCAGAGCGCCCGGAACCCCTCGTGCTTCTCGACGCGATGCGTGTCCGCCTGACAGTCTGTGAAGTCCGGCGTCTTCTTGTTCACTCTGAAACACCATCTCTCTCTCTCTCTCTCTCTCTCTCTCTCTCTCTCTCTCTCTCTCTTTCTCACTTGTTCGCTTTCTTGATATACTTCTTCAGACTTTTTGTCTTGTTTTTCAGAATCAGCCAGTGCGGCGATTCGGGCAGGAAGCACCAGAGGCAGAATGCGTAGATTCCCGGCGACACCACCACGAAGTACCTCCACCGCCAGTCATCCGTCATCAATGTCACCAGCAGCGTCCACACCATTCCCAGCGACCACGCCACGTTGTAGACTACCGTAATCCAGGCGCGCGCCTTTTCTGATATGTACTCGCAAGTGGCCACACTTCCGACCGACAGATACGTCTGAAATCGAACGAGAATCTCGAAGAAAGCTTGAAATGGTTCTCCAACATCACTGGAAGCGCCGACGACGGCTCGCAAAACGAGAAAAACGGTGAAGTTGGGGCTGAAAGAGGCGGCGATATTGGCGAGGAAAGCGACGATCGACGAGGCGACGATGACGGGCTTCCGGCCGTATCGGTCCGCTAGAAACGACATCAGCGGCACTGCGAACACGGCGCCGATCGTGAAAATGGTGAGTCCGAGCTCCTGGAAGAACCAGTGGGAGCACGAGAGATCGAATTCCAGCAGCAGGTTCGTTCTCGGCGAGTGATGCGTGATTCTGAAAGCAACGATGCGGAAAACTCGTTGGGTCTCTCCATTGAAACGAGCGCAGTTTCCCTCTCTCGAAACAGTCCTCGCGAACTGTTTCGCAACCATCGAAATGTCGGTCGCTTTGAAACAGCCGCCTATATAAACACTCGAGAGAAATGCGTTTTCGCCCGGTCCGGCGTAGGTGGGTTATCATTTCCTGATCGCCCGAATGGGCTCTCCCATCGACAATCCCTTGACCGCTGCTTTTGCTTCTCTTCTCTCTCTCTCTCTCTCTCTCTCTCTCTCTCTCTCTCTCTCTCTCTCTCTCTCTCTCTCTCTCTCTCTCTCTCTCACTCACAACAGTTCCGTTTCATCAAATCTTCCGCAAATTTCTCCGTCGAAATGTCGGTAATCTAAACCCATTTCGGCCGTTTCCAGTCGACACGTCGGTCCAATTGGCAACGTCTGGAATGAAGTTTTTCAGTTTTCTCCCCGTTTTTCCGCCCAACCTCATTCTGAAATGTGCATTTTTTCGTCAATCCCAGCTGCACAAAACTCATGACGTAAATGGAGGAAGAGTAGAAAAAGTTGAGCGTTTGCACGAGAACGTAGGTGATTATCTGGTACCTCCCGTACGTTCCGTACGATTCGATGAACTTGTCCGGGTCCAGTTTCTTCAAATGTTCCTCTCCACCTTCTTCCCTCTCAAAAACCACTTTTCTTCTTCAATTTCCGACTTAAAATTCACTCTTTCCTCCTTTTCGCCTCGATTTTCAGACTTTTTCGGATCAAAATGTTCATAATTTCGTCTCGAAATCGACATTTTCTGTAGAAATGATCTTTTTCAATTTTATTTGATATCTTTCCTCAATCTGGAGGCACGAATATTTCTGTATAACGTGAAATTCAACGTTTTTAAGCATGCTTGCTTAAGCAAAAATCGGTTTTGAACTTGCCGCTGAATTGTGAGTGCGATAGAGCGTGCTTGCTCACCCTCTCAAAGTTTCATTTTTTATTTTTACCGACCCAATCTCTCCGATTTCTCGGGATTCCCACAATTTTTCTGCTTTTCGATGTGAGAGTTTTATTAAAAAACGTATTTATTCTTGGACTTTGACAATCCTGTCATAATTCCTCATCGTCAATTCTGTTGAATCAACGTTTTCGTTGCATCACAAAGATTACATTTTTTTCAGCTAAAAAATGCATCCGGAACAAAAAAAGACGTTCAAAGAAAAGAATGACATCAGAAAAAAGCTGTTCAACTCAACGAAAGCCGATAGATTAGATTGGAGAAAAAGTGAGAGCAGATTTGTGCGGATATCATGAAAGAGCCCTTTGATTGCAGTGAAAGACGAGAAAAAACGGAAAAATGAAGAGAAAATCATTCGAGAAGTCGAAGAAGCAAAAAGACAAAAAATTCAAAAAGAGGATCACAGTGAGTGGCCGACCGTTTCCGGTTCAAAACTGTCCGTGTTCAGCCCCTCCATTCACAATTTCTATCGCCGTTCCTGGTCAGTTCCTGAATAATGCTCAGTCGAGCGAACTGCGGACCTACATGGCTGGACAGATTGCGAGAGCTGCCACGTTGTACCGTGTCGAGGAGATCATCATTTACGACGAATCGGCCAGAATGACCAACGAGTGTGTCTTCATTTTGCTCCGAAACTCGAGAAAAAAATCTTTTTCAGAGCTGTAAACGCGTATTACAACGGCACCTGGCAAGGAGCTCTTCTCCCGGCTGAGAATAACTACGAAGGATGCTTCTATCTAGCGAAGATCCTCGAGTATCTCGAGTGTCCGCAGTACCTTCGGAAGGACCTTTTCCCTATTCAGAAACCGTTAAAGTACGCCGGTCTTCTGAATCCGTTGGATGCGCAACATCATCTGAAGGGTGACGAGAAGACATTCCGATTCAGAGAAGGCGTCGTGTTGAAAAAAAAATCGAAGGAGGGAAGAGGTCCGATCTGCAACATCGGTCTCGACAAGGAGTTCGAGATCGATTCGGACGCCGTCTCGTTGCCGCCATGGACGAGAGTCACCGTGGAGATCAAAAATCTATCGGAACGTAAGAAATTAAAGAGAAGAAAGCTTTTAAAAGGTTGAGTTTCCTTTCAGAATGCAAACTCTACCGTGGAAGTATCACGAACGGAAGTGCGGTGACTCGAGAAACCGGCCAGTATTGGGGATACTCGGTGCGTCTGATGACCGGATTGCAGAAAGTTCTCGAAGGGTGAGAAAGAGAGAAATTCGTCTTCCGAACTCAGATTCATTTTTCAGAAAGAAGTTCGACATTGTCGCCGGAGTCTCGCCACGCGGCAAACTCGCTTCTCAGATGGACGTATGTATTCTCAACAAACCAAAGGTGCTTCTTGTGTTTGGCGGAGTGGCCGGAGTGGACGCAGCCGTCGAATCGGAAGAGCTCGCCGAGTGGAGACGCGCCGAAGACGCATTCGATGTGCTCATCCGGACGACTTCTCTTCCCAATGGGTCTCGCAGCGAACGAGTCGAAGAGAACGTTCTTTCCGTGTTGGCGCAGGTTCAGTGCAGACTCGAGACTCTCAATCAGTTGTGAGATTGTTGTTGAAACTCATGTTTTCTCCCTTCTTTTCTTTGTTGAATTCATTGTTTTCCCCACTTTTGCTTATGAAGTTACCCTGTTTTATCATTTTCACAGTTTGTTCCTCTCGCGGTTGAAACCATCCAATATCTGTAAATAGCTTTCCAGAAAGTAGAAAATCAAATTTGACAGGCTCGGTTCATTCCCGGAAAAAGAAATGAGCTTTTTCAACGTCGTCCGCTCCGCTATTTCCAATAGGGTACGTCTTCTGCTCTGAAACGATGCAACCTAACCTATGTATGCTCATCTGAATCCCAGAATGTTCAGATCGCCCCACTGACGTTCCGAAGTGCTCGTGATCTGTCGTCGCAGTCGAAAAACGTGTACGCGACTCGAGAAGTCATCATCGGTGCTCCGGCGAAAAAGAAAAGTAGGTGGAGAATCGGTTTGCTCTCTCTCTCCCTCTGAGAAAAGCTAGAAAGTCTTCGACCTCGTCTCTTGTTTGCTTTCCTGTTTCACATCGGATGAGAAGATGAGAACACGGAATTGTACTGTGACCTCCTTGCAATCGTCCCGAACCTCCAGAATCCTACGACACTTTTGGAAGAAAGCGCGGATCCGCAAGACCTACTTGAAAAGTTCAAAAGGATCCGATCGTTTTCTGAGGTCTTCTTGCGGTGTTTCTCTTGTTTTTTTTTCGCTCTATTTGCTCGTTTCGTTCTCAGCAGCCGGCCCAAACCTAGTTCGAAACACAAACAGATTCCATTTTCCCCCTCTCGTTTTTCCCGCCTCGCCTCTTCGATTCGTAGCTTCTTTTCGGTGGAGACAATGTTCAATGAACACGTCTCTTTCTGCAGAAGAATCGACCAAACTATGGCCCCTCAAGTGGCGTGATTCTTTGATCCGAATCGGTTAAAACACGATTCTATTTTCTGCTTCTGAAGATAGAAAAGAAATTCGAGAAGCTCGACGAACTGTGAACTTGTCCGAATATCACATGAGCTACTTTTATCCTGTTTGCATACACAGAGTGTCAGGTTTGTGAGCACAATGAGCACAATCTGCTCCATCAGACATTCTGATGCTTCATTCTATGCAAAAAGCTCCGTCTAAGTTCATCGGCTTCTAGTCTCTTCCCTCAAGCCTCATAGCTTCTTGAACGTTTGTCAAAGCAATTTTCAGAGAGACTCGACTGCAAATTAAGAACATGTTCAGAATCTCTACAACCCAGTCGGAGAGAATTCCGGAGCTGACTGAGTGCACCCTGCTCCGTCGTAGTACTGTCCTTCTCGTTCCTCTCGACGTGTCTCACGTGATATTCCGCGTCCGTGAGACGGAAAGATCGGCCCATTCGACCCGCAATGGCGGCAAACCGCGAAGAAACACGTGATCCCCTCCTTCTCCGTGTCAAGAAGACCCTACACTTTAGTTCCCATGTTTTTTTGATCGTATCCGTTTAGAAACCTTCCGATAAGCGGGGCGCCGGCTGATAAGTTGGCCGCGAAAAAGAAAGGACACGAAAGGGGTGCAGAAGTTGGGAAAAGGTATCAAAGAACGAGAAATCGGGTGATGTAATCGGATAGTGTTTACTTCTGCAACGTCAGAGAAACACAGTAATATCCGGGGAAAACTCGGGAAGAGGCGGCGTCACATGATGAAGTGCCTCCGCTGTCTGCGTCTCCTCCATCTCGCACCGGACCGCCTCATCTGAATGAATCACGTGACTCATCGGTCGTCCACTCTCTGTTTACCGGCTCTCTCTCGTTCTCCGTACTCTCTCTCTTCCGCATATCCTTCCGTATTTAATTGGTCTCTCTTTCATGCCTCCAGTCTCGTTCGTTCGTAATTCTCATGCGAGGATCATATCGAACTGTCTTTTTTTCGCTTCGTCCAGCTGTAGAAGAAACACAAAAGAGCGGAGTTGAATGCGAAATCGCAATTCCGTTTCTTTCACAGATATTTTCTTCCGTTTCTGATCAAAACTGTTTTCTTGTGCTCGGTTCCTGCGAGGATTTCGAGACATTCATTGTTTTTTCCAGGCGTTTCTTCGAAGATTCAAGTCTATAATCAAATCACATTACGGTGCGCGGCAATCGATATTTCGCAGTGTAACCGTTTCGAAGAAAAATTTCGCGTTAAAGAAAAAACTCAAACTTGTTTCCGAAGTCGAGAAATTAATGACTGATGAGAAGTCGTTCGAGGTTTTCTAGGCCCCCTCTTACTCGCAATTTCAAAAAAAGCCTTCGTGGCTATTATTTTACTGAAGATGAGCCGAAACAAAATATGTTTCTTTGGCTGTTTCAGTGGTTTTTGCTCGTCTGTCAGATTGTTTTGCGTGTCGTCACCGCGGCTCAAAGTCCTCCTTCTTCCCGCTTCTGGAGACCATGTTCTTCTTCTCGCTCGCTCTCTTCATCACATGTTCTAGCCTTGGTTCTCGACTCGTCTCAGTCTCCTCGGCACTGTTTTCTCCTTCTTTCCTCTTTGTTTTCGTTCGAATGCATCATGTCAGAGGGCCACCCTCTTCGTTCTTTCGTTCTTTCCCCTGTTGTTTTTTCCTTTCCGGGTTCATTTCTCTCGTTCTCTCGTTCTCTCGCGCTATCTCTCTCTCTCATTCTTTTCTTTTCTTCTAGCTCCGCCCACTTTCCCATACTCGTCCCGACCCTGACGATTCGAAAATTCACACTGCGATGTGAATTGAGAGCGACGGCTTGTTCAATTAGGCGCTGCTGATCTGTGTGGAAACTATGCTCGACTTGAACCTTGGCACTGGCTTTTTGCATCCCGACTCCGTCATGGCCATCAATCCGTTTCTGCTTTTCGTCGCCGTTTGTGAGTAGGCAGTTTGCGGGTCTCGAAACGAAAAAAGAGATGAGTCACAGTGACTCACCTTCTCCCCCACTCTGGAATCAGTTTCTTTCGAAAGCGGGTCCAATGTACACCTTTCCTTTCGTCGCGTTCGGGTCAATTTCATACCGATGCTGATAGGCTTAGGCTTGGAGACGGAGACTGATAAACAGAAAAGAGGCTCCGTGACTGACCGCTTTCTCCGTAATGCTCTTCGTTCTTGCAGGGAGCTGGGTGAAATGGCTTTCTGTGTCGACTCTGATCATCGGAGGAGCTTCGTACGTCGGATACCTGTTCACTCCCGATTGGAGAGAGATCGTGGACAGCAAACACTACTACAGCAACTGGAAGGTGAGTGCTTCTGATATCCCCGATGGATCAGTTTCCTTTTCCAGATTCGCGTCTACCTGTCGCTCCCGTTCAATACAGCTAGTCGGTTGATCGGTGGTCTTGCGAATCAGGAGATCCCCGTCTGGCTCCGCGAGCACCTTCTCGGAGGCTTCGCACGAATCTATGACGTCCGAATGGACGACGCTGTCGAGGCAGACTTCAAGCACTACCCCTCGTTCGCCGCATTCTTCAACCGGAAGCTCAAGGATTCGGCGCGTCCGATTAGTGCGTCTCCACTCGTTTCGCCGGCCGATGGGACTGTTCTTCACTTTGGAAAGGTTGAGGACAACCGTATCGAGTACGTAAAAGGGCACGACTACGATGTGGTCAGCTTCCTCGGTGACGTCGATCTTCCGCAGAAGGATGAGCTGGATCTGTACCAAGTGGTGATCTACCTGGCCCCCGGCGACTACCATGCATTCCACTCGCCCGCCAGATGGGTCGCCACCCAATGCCGCCACGTTCCCGGACTGCTTCTCTCCGTCCGTCCCACCCTCCTCAGCCACGTTCCGCATCTTTTCTGTCTCAATGAACGGTATCTACCCATTCTCCAGCATTATCTCCCATTTCATTTCTTTCAGCGTCGTTCTGAATGGAACCTGGCGTCACGGCTTCTTCTCCATGTCGGCCGTCGCCGCGACGAATGTCGGAGACATCGTGGTCGACGCGGAACCATCTCTTCGCACCAACCTCGTCCGTCGCAAGACGCAGAAGATCATGAACACTGAGACGGACATCCATGCTCCGTACACCTCGGGCCAACGCGTCGGGGAGTTTCGGCTCGGATCGACGATCGTGCTCGTCTTCCAGGCCCCGCCCACCGTCAAATTCGCCATCAAGGCGGGCGATCCGCTGAGATACGGACAGAGTCTCGTCGCCGACGGCGTCTGATTACCTTCTTTTTTAGCTTGTATCTTCTGTACAGTAGGTTTTTTCGGGGGCCGCCCGTGCTTTTCATTTCACTCTTCTACTCATCGCCACGCCCCCTTTTCACCTCTCATTGTTTTTGCTTTCCGGGTCCATCCCTTTTTCAGACAAGACAAAACTTAAAACTTTTCACTTTTCATAAGAATATATATTTATTGAAAAATAATAATGATAATAAAAATTTCAAAAATAGATTGTATCGAGATCAATCAATGAAAAGAAGACCCTGAAAAAACAAATGAAGTTGAAAAAACGAGGGGAAAAATGAAGGAAGGAAATGTCTATTTACAATGAAAAATATGCGAGTTTTGGCAAAAAAAAAATAAAAAGTTATCGGACGAAACTGGAATCGGACGTTTTGGAGAAGTCGACGGAAAGCTGAAAAGGAAATGAAAAGTTCTTTCTCTGCGTCTCTCGACCCGACACACTGTCTCGCTTACCTGCTTCGTGATGGTGTTCTGCGGGAGAGAAGTGCGTCTCTGATGACGGACTCGCTGATAGTAGCCGTCGCGGACGCCGGTGAAGAGCGCCGAGAAGAGCTGGCTCCACGCGGAGAGCGTCTCGCATCGCTTGTGCACTCCGTCCAGCTTCACGCACTCCGCGATCGCCGCGTCCGCGAGCGGCGCGAACAGGTCCGGACGGAAGCCGAGCGGACACAGCGACGCGTACGTTCCGCCGAACTGACGCGCGTGCGTCAGCACCTGAAACCGCGTCAATACGGATTATCTTCAGATGAAGAGGGGAGATGGATCAGCAAAGACTTCTTCCGAACTGATTGGAAACTGGTGGAGGATTGCGAAATGGCAAGTGATTCTTTCCTGAATCCGAGAAAAAGAAAGAGAAAAGAGAGAGGGGAGAGAAGCAAAAGCAGCGGTCAAGGGATTGTCGATGGGAGAGCCCATTCGGGCGATCAGGAAATGATAACCCACCGACGTCGGACCGGGCGAAAACGCATTTCTCTCGAGTGTTTATATAGGTGGCCGTATCAAAGCGACCGACATTTCGATGGTTGCGAAACAGTTCGCGAGGACTGTTTCGAGAGAGGGAAACTGCGCTCGTTTCAATGAGGGGACTAGAATGGAATGACCGAGTGCTTTCGGCCCGAAACTGATGTCTCTTCCAGACTGACCTTCTCGGACTTGTCGGCGTTCTCGACGGCGTCGGTGATGAGCTCGTACATCTGTTTGCCGAGACACTCGATCTGCTTCTCGTTCATCTTGCTCAGCATCGCCCTCATCTCGGCTCGCGACGCCGCCGCTCTCTTCATAATCGCGTCTCCGATGGACGGCCTGAAACGAGACACTTTGCGACAGCCGACGGCTTCCGGCGCTCACTTGGCGGTCTTGAAACACTGCTGGATGCGGAGGCGGTTGAGCGAGGGAACGAGTCCGCTCGACGCCTTCCGGCCGCCGCTCCCACCTGGCTTCTCCTCTTTTTCCTTGTTGTGCTGCGCTGCCACCGCCTGCAAACGCACATTTCGGAAGCGGGACAAAAACACACACACACACAAACACAGAAATGAGCTGGGAGCGGATTCAGATGAGCAAACATCGTCATCGGTGGAGGATTCGGAAGACACTCACTTTTCTCACTTTGAACACAAAGAAAATGGCGTGAATAATTGAGACGTGCTTTCGGTGGCTCTTGCCGCGCTTTTTCAGTTCAGAAGACATTTTTGAGACAAAAGAATGAAGATGTTATTCGGGTGGCGACGACGACGCCGATTCCAAGTTTATCGGAATGGGGATAAGCGGATTTCTTAGCGAGATGTTTGAAGCGGCGACGAGAAGAACCCGTAGGACAGCTCGGGTGGGCGTCAGCGCGAGAAGAAGAAGAAGAAGAAGAAGGGGTGCGAATGGAGCTGGGGGTCTATTTCGGGAAAACAAGGGATAATCGGGTTAGCCCCCGAGATGCCCAGATTTCCATTAGAAGGGGGACGGGACGGGGTTACGGTGCGCGGTTCACCTGCGCGTCGTCCTTCATCTGGGCCGAACACAAACTGCGACTCCGTCGGCGGTCGTTGTTCGAAGAGAGCGGGCTGAGCAGCGAATCGCCCGATCCGTCGCTGGATAGTCGGAAATTGGAGACTGCAAATGAGCACAGATGAGCAAAAACAGAGGGGAGCTCCGGGGCGGAGGGGGAAATGAGGCGTGTGTGGGGGTGGTAGTGGTCCGTCGGCCGCTTATTATTACTATTGAGAAGGCGGCCGGAGGGAGCATATAAAATATATCGGAGCGAAACGAAGGGATGTTGTATACTTGCTCGCCGCGAAAACAGAATGTGACAAGAAAATGAGGAGGAAAACAAGAAGTTCCGGAGAGCCGAATCAGATTCGGGGCGAGCAGGAGAGGTGCAAGAATCGCAGCGATGAATGCGCGAAAACACGGGGCAGAGTGCCGTGAGCTACAGTAATCCGTGGGAACGAGACAGGATTCGAAATCGGAAAATGCTTCTTGCGGAGGCTCGGGAACAAGAAGAAGAAGGAGAAGAAGTTGGGAAAACAAGTGAGTCAGCTCGAACTCACCGGAACTCTTTCTCGATCCGATGCTGATCGAGTCGTCGCCGGAGAGCTGTGCCTGAATGAGCGCCGGGATGGGCGGCACGACGGATCTCCGCTGCTGCTGCTGCTGCTGCTGCTGGATCTGTTCGACGACGGAAGTGGGTCTCGACTGGCTCACACTCCGTCGCGACTTTTTCCTGTACACGGGATGGTGGTCTCTGCAAGAAAAGAACATGATGAATGGAAAAACTGGGGAGGGGGGGAGGAGGACTCGCGGTGGAAGCGGGTGAATTATTCACGAGGGCTTATATACGCGGCTACATTTGCCCGATTAGTCTCTTTCTGGGGGCGGCGCGATGGTCCCGCCGGTTTCTAATCATCTTAATTGAGATGCGACTCTCTCATTAGGAAACAACAAAACACAATCAGAAGAAGAATGAGAAGGAAGAAGAATGAGAACGAGATGACATCTTCTTCTTCTTCTTCTTCTTCGTTTTTCGACTGATGACAACTGGCTTTGGAGTTTGGTCGTCGATTGTTTTCTTTTCGTTCGGGCGGGGGAGCAGACGGCGATTAGTTCGTGACCGCACGTCCATTCATCATCGGGCCACAGAAGAGAAAAAGAAGAAGAAGGGTTCGACGAACCGACGAACAAGAAGAAGAAGAAGAAGAAGACGAAGGAGGAGGAATGGGTTCTGATCGTGGAGGATGGATGAGATGACAGCACTAAATCGGGAGTGACACAAGAGTCTTTCAGTCTGGAAACGTCTCTCTTCAGAAGAAGAGACCTCCTCTCCCACTTTTTCTGATTCTTTTCGACGTTCAGAACTTGAGACATGGTCAAGTGGGACGAAAAGACGAGAGCTCGTCGAAGAAAAATCAGCGAAAAGAAGAATAAGAAGAAGAAGAAGAAGGAGGAGGAGACGATTGGATTTCTGTTTCGGAGACCTTCTCGTGTCTCGCCGTCGTCCAATCGGAGGCGGTCGTCGTCGTCGAAAATTGAATTGAGTCGGCGTGCTGCTGCGCCCCCGTCCCACCCATTCACTGCTCGTTTTGACTCGCAGCAGCAGCAGCAGCAGGAAACAGATAAAGAAGAAGAAGAAGAAGAAGAAGAAAACACTTGAGAGGAGACGAATTCCGACGAATGTCTCGAGACATCGGAAATTAGAATGAATATATCGGTTCGTACCAGTGTTTTTGTCGTTTTCAGGCTCGAGAAGGAATCATCGAGTGGTCAGAACAAAGAACAAAAGAGGGAAGAAGAAGAGAAAAGATCAGAAGACGTCGGAAACGGAGGAGGGACTAGCAGCAGACCCAGGCCGCCGCTTCGTCAGAAGAAAGTCTCTTCTTTGAAATCACCGAAATCGAATTATCTGAAGAAGATAAAGAACAAGAAAAGAGTGTTTCGCGAGCCGAAAATATTCGAGAGGGCGCAAAGAAATCTCGTTAAAAGTGTGATATACGCTTGATTGAAAACAAACGACGTCTTCTTTTTTCTTCTTCAGAAGCACTTTCTGTTTTGAGAAGGTGCTCTCTGTCTCTCTTTTCGTTATCTTCTTCTTCCTCTTCTCCTTCCAATTTGCATTCAAACACGGAAGTTTCGGGACACAGGGGTCATTCGCGCGAAAACGAGAGAGGAGGAACGAACCGACGGGACCGAAAACGCGCTCCACCGCGAATGGGTTCTCTCTTTCTGCAGTTTCTGGTTGATATCTCTCTCTCTCTTTCTCTCTCTCTCTCTCTCTCTCTCTCTCTCTCTCTCTTTCTCTTCCTATCGCTCACCTTTTCGGATCGACGCACTCCTCGATGAGCACACTCGGCTCCTTGCTGCCTCTGCGGATTTTGACGAGCGATGAGCTCTCGTTTCCCATTCCTAAAAGTCGTTTTTTTTTTTGGCGAAATCCCGTATCGAGACGATTCGAAATTGGATATCGGTGCGAAAACGGCGGGGGCGGACTATCAGGAGAAACCCTTTGAAGAAGAAACGAAAGGAAGATTATGATGAGAGAGAAAGAAGAAGAAGAAGATGTCGATGGCAGATGACGTCGATTCGACGAGGAGAGGACATCGAATTCGGGGATGAATAGCTGATTATTCGAATGATGATGAAGTGTCCGCCGTCGAGAACCGAAACAGCGGAGAGAAAGAGACGACTCGCGGACTAGCTCTCGCTTCTCCGGAATTCTAGGCCAACCTTCCGAAACCAACGCTTTGATGAAAGGACTTCGAGACAGAGAGATCATGCAACGGACTAGGGAGAACTAGGCCATCGAACCGTTTTTTCAGAATTACGAATGCTACAGATGGCCTAACTCTCATGAGTTTCTGAGTCAATCAACCGTATGACTGGAACTCTCAGGAGAAATGGCCTAGGAAGAGCTGGAAAGAAAGTTGGGCGGTCTGGAAGTTTCGGTATTCTCTCATTCTGACGTCTTCTGTTTCTGAGAAGACGTTCGATTCGAAAGTGAAATAGGAAACGGCAGTCTGGCACGCTACATTCGTTTTTGGACACAAATGCTCGGCGAGCCCCCATGTGACTCACAAAGGACACGTTCTCGCGAGTATCCGGATTCAAATTCACAGGATTTCCAGACAAATCAGTGTGCTCTTTTGAGCTCTCCGAGCACAAGACAGAACCGAAAAGTGACAGAGAGAGAGAGAGAGAGAGAGAGAAAGAGAAAAAAAGAGAGAGAGAAAAAAAGAGAGAGAGAGGACACGTGGTGATGAAATATTAAGGGAGTTTAAGCAAAGATGAAGACACTCGGAAAACATATTTTTTGATACATTTATTTATTCGCCGAATTCGAAGGAGGTCTCTGTTGACACGTTTCTGGAAGGAAAGAAGAAGACGACGACGGGTGTCACGTCTTCAAATCGGCCGAGTTGGAGAGGTCCCGAGGCCGGCGCGTGACGACGACGGGAGTGAGAAACGGACAGCAGATCATCCCTCGCCCGAGAACATCCGATTTGTGCATATTTTAAGAAAGATGGAAGAGTCGGATCTTAGGCCGGCGAGCCCGAGGCGGCGGGAATTCAAAAAGAAGAGGGTGTGCTCTCGCGAGAGTTCAGCTGCGTCGCGTTTAATTGAATCCCTGGGAATGATTTCTGATTGTCTGCCGAGATTTCGACTTGGCCGTCGGCTATTTTCCCGCCTCTTTTCGCCCCTCGAATCTCCTATTTGTGGCCTGTGGACCCCTCGAAATAGAAGAAGAAGGGGGCGGACACAAATAGAAAGTCGAATCGAGTTAAAGAGAGAGAGAGAGGCGCGGACACGCTCACGCAATAATGCACACATTCGCGACTACCGTAATCATCTTCGAACTCTTCTTCTCCTTCTTTCGTCTAATATCTTCTGTTTTGAAATGAGAGAAGCACAAAAACAGACAGGAGAAGTGTGCCCTGTGGGCAAGAAAAACGAGAGAAAACGAAAAGAAAGAGAGAGAGAGAGAGTTTATTGTCCGAACCCGTCGTCATTAATAAACATTTGAAAATTACCCTTTGCCGCGCTGGTCTCTCATCTCCACCCTCTCATCCCATATTCCCCCCTTTCCGTCCGCAATAATTGCGACGAAAAAAAAGTAATTGAAAATGGAAGGAGCCATTGTGACGATGTATCGGATGGGCGAAAACGAGCCAAGGGTTCTGAGATGATCGAGTTGTCTCGACGGAAACGAGAAAGAAACCGCCCGTTTTCGACGATTCGATTAGGGCAGAAAGAATGGCGGAGCAAGGAGTTTCTCGCTTCCGCGCCTCACTACGAAACTTTCCGAACTATTGAGAGGCACGGGAAACTGTCTGCTGAAACCTTTTGGCAGACGAGATGGGGACAAGAAACCGACAAATCGGGGGGACGAGACTCAGGTTTCCGAATAGCGTTTGTTTCTGGAAACGTGATACTTGTGAGTGTGTGAGAAACGATATGCAGGCGGGCTCATTAAAAGGGGAGACAAAGTGCGCTCCAGCGAGAAGAAGGCACTGAAACGCTTGTTTGAGAGGGGGGGGGGGGGGCCGCGAGTACCTGTGCGGACGCAGATTGTTTGTCCTCTCTCAGGGGCAAAGAACACGAAAGAGTGACCGAAGAGATCGGGAAAAGATAAACGAACGTTGCGTCACTGGCATTCTTCTTCTTCTTCTTCTGAAACTACAGTCACCTCTCGACGGAATCAATCAGAAGTGCGAAGAAGAGGAAAAAGAAGAAAGAGGGGAGCACAAGGAGGAGGAGGCGGCGTTTCGAGAAGAAGAAGAAGAAGGAGATGAGCTCGCGGCGGGCGGGGCGACGAAAACAAAACGAATGGGCAGCGGCCAAATGAATATACGTTTTATGTGTGTTTTCGTCCGTTCGTTTCTTCTCGTGGTGGTGGTGGTGGTGATGATGATGATTAGAAAATGAATTATTCGAAAACTTGGAGACGGTTCGAAGAAGAACCAGTGGATGGGAGGAACACGAACAGAGTTCGCTGCAACCTCGCTCCAATGATAATAGACGAGAGGGTCCTCCGAAGTGGAAGTGCGCTCTATTGGACTCTGGGAGGCTCGGGGAGGAAAGGCAAGGTCTCTCTTATCTCGACGGCTCATTTCCGCGTTTTAATCTTCTGTGTCTCTCCCTCCTCAAATGGGAAATCAAAACAAGAGTTGTATTTTCAGATTTGACTCCCAGACTCCAGATGCTCACGGAGCAATCTCTGGGCTCTCTTCTGTTTTCAGACATCTCAGAGTTCAGGAATTACAGATAACAGCACCGAGAGTGTTTATGTGCTCGTTGAGCTCTTCTGAGAAGAGGCTCTAGAGAGTTCTCTGTGGCCACCTGAGCCGGATGTCACGTTTCTAATGAGTGTGGAACTCTCGAGACTCGACAGACAGATGACGTGACACTTCTGGATTCAGAATCCAGAACCATCTGGAAGGACGAGGAAGTGAGACGGAGCGCACTTTCTCTGGCTGACACTCGAGACGGACTCTCTCGCTTTCGGAGCAGTGGAAACGACGCGTTTCTTGCCGCTTTGTTCCGTCCAATTCGTTAGCGACGTCTTCAGAAAGATAAACGAAACGGGAAAGAAGAGCGGATGGTCTTGTGGCGGCGGCGGCGGCCGGAGAGAGCCAGAAGACGTGGAATGTTCGGCTGTCCCACGGGGATTCGCATTTCTTCCGTTTCACCCCCACTTCCCGCTGTTTTTTTTCTCTTCCGAGACGGCGAGACGAGAAACGACGGCGATTATGATGATGCAAACATTGGGGGGCGAGATACGCATCTGACAGGCCTTGTTGCAACACCCGATAGACATCTGGAAGGATTCAGAAGGAGGATTCACACTCGGAACCGGCTCCTTCCTCTGAAGACCTCCTCGTGATCTTCCTCTTCTGCTTCTTGGTCGTCGTCGTCGTCGTATCACTGCGAATCACCCTTCGTCTTCTTCTCAATGATACACACTGATTTTCAGTCCAGTATCCCCCCTCGCAAGCCCCATCAAAAGCTGTAATAAGTTAGCGAAAGTTCGGGTGATGGGCTGACAATTAGGGAGAGAGTGCGGGAGACGGAGAGACGCAGACGGACAGGTTGACGTCGCGACGAGGCGAACGAACGTGTGAGACGGAGAGACCAAGGGCAGGCGGGCGGCGGAAGGAGAAGAAGCCGTGTTGCGCAACGGTAGATCAAAACAACTGGAGGGGGCGACGTCTTCTGGAAAGTATTCTCAAGTGAATCGCGAGTGGAGGTCGAGTGATGACAAACTGAAACACCGTCTGGAAGTCTGAGGCTGAAAGTGATTGTGGTGAGGAGACGTGACGTCGTCAGAAGACCTTCTCGACAGCTGATTGTTCGAGGGAGTCTGACCTCGCTTCTTCTTCTCCTTCTTGTTCAGAGGGGCGGAGTCTGCCATTGACATCTTCTGCTTCTTCTGCTTCTTCTCAGCGATATATTTTCACACTCTCTTTCTCTCTCTCTCTCTCTCTCTTCACTCACTTGCCACTTCTTCTTCTTCTTCTCCTTCGTCCGCTTCTTGTATGTACAGTTCTTCTCCCAATTTGACCCCCCTATGCCTACTCTTTTCTTCTTCTTCTTCTTGTTCCCCGTTCTCATCGTATTCTCGAACGTCGTAGAGTCTTCTGAAGTCTCGCGAGACCTTCTTCTCAATGATTTCGTGAAGCCTCAAGGACTCCGCGAACGGAGATACGGTAGGCGATTTGAGAAGAATTCACCCTATCCAGATAAAATTTACAGTAATTCGAGCGAAACGATGGAAGAAGCACACACTGACGTGGCAGCTCCAGACTCAGAATCTTGTGGAAGCGGACGTCTTCATCGTGAGGCGAGTGCTCCAGCTGTTCCGACTACCGTAACCCTTTCCTCCCCCCTTTAGAAACACGATGCACCGCGCATTCAACGAGTGGGCCTCCGTTTCTTCGCTGGATTTCCGAGAGATCCCGCCTGGTGTCGTCCCCAAAAAAGAGACTCCCGACATCTACATTGCCTTCGAGAAGGGCGAACATTCCGACGGATTCCCGTTCGACGGACGAGGTGACTCTTTTCCTCTTTTGCATCACGAAGAGAATCTGTCCAGATGGCGTCGTGGCGCACGCCTTCTACCCGCGAGACGGACGTCTTCACTTCGACGCCGAGGAGCAGTGGAGTCTCAACTCTCCAGAAGGCGTCAACTTGTTCCAGACGGCCGTCCACGAGATTGGTCACTTGCTCGGTCTCGAGCATTCGATGGACGTGCGCGCGGCGATGTTTGCCGCGAAGAGGCCGTACGAGCCGGCATTCACACTCGGTAATCGGATTCGTGACGACGAGACGCAGACACGAAAACAAGAGAGTTCAGGTGACGACGACGTGCGAGCCATCCGATCTTTGTTCCCGAAGAGGAGCTCTGCGACAACTGAAGAGCCACCGACGACGCCGTCTTCGGGACGGCCGGAGGAGGAAGACTCGGACCCGTTCGACGAGACTTCGACCGTTTTCTCAACGTCTCCCGACTCGTTTTTCCCGTTTCCGCTGCCTTCCATCGAGCATTTTCAACGACGCAACGACTGGTTTGTCCTCTAGATCTCATTTTCTTTCTGACTCGGGTGCACGTGCACGACAAACGAATAAACGGTTTTATTCAATTTTTCGAGTTGCACACAAACCACAATCACGGGATTATCATGAAACATTCGGATGTCGGTCTCTCAACGAACGACTTTCATCTCCTTCTCGTCGATCTCGACGACCTCGATGATCTCTCTGCCGGAAAGATCGGCTCGATCGGCCGACTCGCGCGCGTCGATGATACCGTCGGGGGCGAGTCCGTAGTCGATGCGGAAGAACTCCTCCTCGAGCAGACTGCCCGCCTTGCGCGTGATGTTCAGAGTCAGCTCCTCGTTCGGGTGCAGGATCGCGCAGATCGGAGACATCACGTAGTTGGCCGCATTGAGCATGCTGATCTGGTAGACGACGTTCACTTCGCCCTCGTTCTTGATGCCGATCTGGCACTTCTGCTCCTTCTTCGCACTCACGAACACCTTGTTCGACGACAC
Organism: Caenorhabditis sulstoni; assembly: GCA_963966605.1. NCBI lineage: Eukaryota > Metazoa > Nematoda > Chromadorea > Rhabditida > Rhabditidae > Caenorhabditis > Caenorhabditis sulstoni. The sequence goes on from OZ016477.1 coordinate 4,696,822, forward strand.
CGAGATCGCCGGCATCATCTTCTCCTCCTCCTCCTTCTGAAATCGATTCCTCAGTCGAATCGCCTGCCACGTGGCTCACCTTCTGCTCCAGTTTGTTGACCCCGTCCAAAGAGAAGAAGGACTTGTTCACGATGCTCGGCTGCTCCAGACGAAGCCCCTCGGCGACTTTCAGCGCTTCGCAGTAGAACTGAATGACCGACGGATCCGTCTCGAGATTCTTCTCCACGTACTTCTGATACGTCTGCTGACGACGTGCCTCCAGCCACGTCTGAAATCCTTCAAAGTTTTCACCCCTTCCCGTTTCATTTCCACCTCGGCAATGAGTTCGGTCATCGAGAAGAGCTGTCCGAACTTCTTGACAGCGTCGGCGCTCGGGAACTTCCCGTGCTCTTTGTAGAACTTCTCCAGGTTGTCCGACTGCCATTCGGTGGTTGTTCCGAAGCGGAAAGGGCGTTTATTCTGGTGAGAAAACCGGCGCATGAGACAATCCGATTGGTGACTCGGGGGAGAAGAAAGTGGATTGGCAGGTACCTAATCGCATCCAATCACAAGACTCGCGCGAGCAGCAAAAGTCACGCGCGCTCTCTCCGTATCCCAGTTACGCAGCCAATTCGACGCACTCACCGTCTCCTCGTCATCCGAATCCGGGTATTGTTTCGGAGCGGGAAGGTTGGCCGACTCGCGCGAGTCCGTCTTCTCCAGCCGCATTCCGTCCATCTCCCTGGCCAGCTTGGACGACTCCTTGCGGCCGGCGGATCCCTTTCTCGAGTCGCCCGAACCGCCGCGACTCGGACTCGTCGCCGTCGACGTCTTCTGATTGCGCGGAGGCGAGAGATCGCGGCTCTGCTGAGCAGTGAGCTTGCGAGGTGGTAGAGACGCCGAAGACGTCTTCTTCTCCGTCACGACGGCGGTGGTCGTTGTCGAAGACGTCGTCGTTTTGGTCGGAGTCGTCGTCGGAGTCTTTCCGGGGTTCGGAAGTTCGGAAGCGGACAGCTTCGTCTCACACGTGAACAACGACGTCTTCTTCGGAGGAAGACTCGTCTCGACGGACGTCTTCTGAAGACTTTGGAATAGCGACGTCTTCCGAATTCACTCACCTTCGGGGCGACGGCTTTCGACATTTCTCTCTCGATCAGCTTCTCGAATAAGAGTCTCGAATGAGCCGGCTCTCGCGGCCTGGCTCCTTTTTCTGCTCTGCGGCTCAAGCTCCGCCCCTTTTCGGTAACTCAATGAGTAGTGCACACCTGGGCTCGCGGAGATTGCGAGCACTGATTGAATTTGCGGCTAGATTAGTCACGAGAAGTTTCCAATTTCAGCATTCTTTTGACTTGCAAAATGATAGATCAGAGAGCGATTGAAACTGGAGTCTGGGCTCTGAACATCTCGCGGAGCCCCCAAAAGACCGAAAGTTCGTCGGGCACGACTACAGTAAGTCAATCGATGCGTCTGATTAGAAAGTGTCAGAGAAACAAGCAACTGCTTTATTCATGCAAAAACCCGATTTGCGATGTATTATCGAGCGTTTTCCACATTCTCGCCGGCTCGCTCCTCGTGCTCGGCGAGCCGCGAGTATAGAATCTCCTGAAACGAGAAGAGACGACAGCTCCCGGAGAGTGAGAAGAACGAACCCCGTAGAGGTGCGAGACCATCTCCTCCCATCGCTTGTCGTCCATCTCGAGAGGAACGTCGAACGAGCTCTTGCAGAACGTGCACTTGACCACTTCCGAAGTGTGCTCCAGCTCGTAGTGCTCCCGGAGCTTGCTCTTCGTAGGCAGCTTCTGATGGCACAAATGGCACGGGGCATCCAGATTGTGATCGTTCATCTCGTGGTGGAGCAGAGCCTGCAGAAGAGGCGTATGGCCTGCTCGCAAGGGAATGGCACTCACCTTGAGACACGTGTGCTTGCATCCGCACTCTTTGCACTGGAACTTCGGACGAGGCGTCTTCGGTTCCCTTCTTCTTTTGTTCCTCAAGGAAGCACCAGAAGACGTCGGAAGTCGTCTGGAGTCACCTCGCTCTCGCGAACGACGTCTTCTTGCGTGGCGCTTCCGATCGCGACTTCTGCTGCGACTGTCTCCCGAAGAGCTCGGATCGTCCGAGATCTCGCCCTCCTCCTTCCACATCGGCTTGTCCTTCTTCGCTCGCTTCTTCTGACGTCTTCTGCTTCCCCAACGTCTTCTTCCTCGCTTTTTCCTTCCCTCATCCGAGCTCTCCGTCCACGTTTTCGTCGATTCGGAACGCGAAGAGAACGTCGACGAACTCGACGACTCCTTTCGTTTTCTCGAGCGATAAGCGGCTGGAAGCTTCCTGAAAACAGAAGACGTCGGGTGGCAGAAGACGTCGCGAACTCACCTCGTGTCTTCTGAATCGCTTGAAGACGTCGTCATTACGAGCGTGTTTCGACGAAAACTGCAAAGATACTTGGAGCCGAAATGACCCTGATTGCCACGTGTTACACGAAAAAAAGCGGTGCCACGTGGAATCTGGGTCACCACGTTCAGCGAAAAACGAGGGCGTTTCGAAGGGATCCGCACCGGAAGCACTCGATTTACGCTCGAATCGATTTTCTGGAACTGTGGGAGACGCAGAGAAACGTTCCAATCCCATATGGGAAACTTCTTCTTTCTTCACAAATTTTTTATTTTTGAAATCAAAAAGCAAGCACACAATGCAAAGAGAGTGATAGTAGGACGGATACGGGAAAGTCGAAATTCCGTTTTATAGAAGAACGAAAAACAATTCGTGTGAAGAAAGTAACAGAAACGGAGAAAATAAATATATGAAAACGCAATAAATACTATGCTTATTCCAATCTTATTAGGTCCTTTTCTTCTTAATAGCTTCTTCCGAAAAGAGCGAAGAATTTGGCGGCTTCATTGCAAGCAGGGAAGAGACACTTCGATGGGAGCTCCTGTTTCGGCTGCTCCAAAGGAATGCACAACGTTTTGGCTCCCATCTGGGCTCCCTCTCCGTCTTCTCTCGTTGACGCCTTCTTGATCTCCTCCTCACAATCTGGACGTCCACAGAATGGAGCCAGCACGATGCACTTATCATCGAGCAGACTCTTGAACTCTTCAATGCACGTGGTGGTCTTCATATGAGCATCACGACCGGCGAGCACTTTGTTGTACATCTGAGTGTGGATGTCCTGAAGGAGAGCGTTCACCGAAGCGACGAGTCCTTCGAGAGCCAGCTGCTTCTTCTCTCCGCTGTGGCGCACGATGGCCGTCACTTGCTTCTTTTCCAAATCGTTCGGTCCGAGTTCAAATCGGATTGGGACTCCCTTCAATTCCCAGTGATTGTATTTCCATCCAGCAGTGTAGTTGTCTCTGAAAATATCAATCTCTACTCAGTCTCTTTCTCTCGCCTTTCCCTCACCTCGTGTCATTTTCAGCTCTGATTCCAGCGTCCGCCAGTTGTTGAGTGATCTTGTCAACCGTCTCGTACAGGTTCTTTCGGGCCTCCTCGGTGGTCTTAGCAGTAATTCCGACGGGGATGATGATGACCTGGACAGCAGCGACGCGAGGCGGGAGAACGAGTCCTTTGTCGTCTCCGTGAATCATGACCATGGCTCCGATGGTACGGGTTGAGAGTCCCCACGAGTTCTGCCACGCGAATGACTTCTTCGACTTTCCATTGTCGTCTTTCTCTCCCGAAGGATCCTCATACGAGATATCGAACATCTTCGAGAAGTTCTGTCCGAGATGATGCGAGGTGGCTCCTTGGATTCCTCTCCCGTTGCACGCGACGTAAGCCTCGACGGTAGTAGTAAAGTCTCCTCCGGCGAACTTCTCCTTTTCACTCTTGCGTCCCTTGACGACTGGGATAGCGAGCAAGTCATTGTAGATTCCAGCATAGAGATCGAGAATCTGGAAAACTTCTTTCTCAGCGTCAGCCGGGTTGTCGAACGCAGTGTGTCCCTCTTGCCAGAGGAACTCGCGAGTACGGAGGAATGGAGTTGGATGCTTGAACTCCCAGCGCTGAAAATGAGAAATAGAAGCAGAGAAGACGGAAACAGATAACTTACGACAACGTTGCACCACTGGTTCAGTTTGATTGGCAGATCACGGTGAGATTGAACCCACTTTTTGTAGGACGGGTACATGACGGTCTCGGAAGTCGGACGGATGGCGATTGGCTCGGCCATCTCGGAGCTGCCGGCGCGAGTGACCCAGGCGACCTCTGGAGCGAAATCCGCAATATGGGTCTTCTCGCGTTCGAGGGCGGCATTCGAGACGAACATCGGGAAGTAGCAGTTCTTGACGCCAAGCTTCTTGATTCTCGAGTCGAACCACTGCTGAATGGATTCCCAGATGGCGTAGGACCACGGACGAAGCACGTAGCATCCGGAGACGTCGTAGTACTCGATCATTTCAGCCTTGGTGATCACCTCACTGTACCATTCCGAGTAGTTTTCGTCTTTGCTCGTCTCGATTCCAAGCTTTGTTACTTTCTTTCCGTCTTGAGCCGGTTGTTGTTGCTTTGCCTGCTTCGGCTTCTCCTCCTTCTTCGGCTTGGCTTGACGGGCGTTCGGATTCACATGATTCTTACCGGTCACTTCCTTGTACTTTAGCTTCAGAGCCAGGAGTTGCTGGACGGCCTCGTCGACCTGATCCTTGGGCGCTTTCGCGGCCTTCAGATCCCGAACCACGACTCCTTGATCTTCGATTTGCTTTTCGATTTCAGCCGACATTTTTTTTCAGAACTGCAAGACCGGAAAATTAAAAAGTGGGATTCAAAACAAGAATGGATAAAAACGAGGAGTCACCGGATTGCGCAATATTACTACACATTGCGCACTGAGAAAACGCGCTCCAATGAGGATGCTCAATAACAACATCTGAATAATATTTTTAAACAGTGTGCGCTTCGAAAAATGAGACAGAACTAGGTGCCAACTCGACAAGGAAGTATCCGACCACATGTGAGAGAATCGATATGCGGGAGGAGAGAAAGCAAACAGGCAGGGCGAATGAATAGATGAAACAAATTGTCTCTTCTCGCGGAAAAAGGCGCTGCGGAGAAGCCGCCTTCCAAATCGACGAGTCGAGAACAGGAATTCTACGCGATTGGGTGAAAAATGTCCGCAAACACCGTGTGGTCAGCGGGAAAACAGGGTCGATGGAGTTACTGACTTTGAAATAGAAAACTAAGTTTTTCGAAACGGAAAACTTAAAAATAGAGTGGACTGCGATGGAACACGTGCAATTCGAGGGAAAATCGAATTGGAAATCTACGAAATTAGATAAACTTACTGTAACTAATTCAAAGGGACATGACTTCTTTTAGAATGGTCCCGCAACGGTTTTTAAGATTTGACATGCGCCTTTAAAAATATCGCCTGTTTTTCTTGATTTTCTAAATATTTATGAATTTTAATAATTTTCCGTTAATTTTTTTCTAATTGTGCGCAACATCCTTTAAATACCTAATAGTTTCAACTTCGAATTGAAAAAAATGATATAAAAGTTAATTTTTAACCAAAAAAGTCTCCAGCACGCTAAGGAATGCTCGCAAAAACGTAATTTTCGTGATTTCAACTGAAGTTTCAGATTTTTAGGAGAGATTTATTATTTTACCCTGTTGGAAGTCTGCATATTGCGTGTGTCAATGAATAAATGACTGGCGCGTTTTCTGTGCGTTTGCCGGGCATTTGCGCCTTGTGGCCGGGTCTTTTTTCCATAAATCCACTTACATTTCGTTTGAATTCATTGTTTTTTCATAGGAAAATCCATTTCATTGAAATTTGCAGTAACTTAACCTCGCTATTCGAAGAAATGGCGTTGAAAAGTGTGGCAGTGCTGACGAAAGGCATGTTCGGAAGAACTCCCCAGGTGAACTGCCCTTTCCATTATTTTCCGTCATTTCGTTCGGTTTTAGCTGGCAGTCAGCAGCGTTCTTCCCTCCAACACGATGATCCAAAGACGTTCCAACTACAAATTCGTCGGAATGCCGAACGAGACGGACGGAACAGTGGCTGGCGACCTGAATTACGGCCTGCACACCGTGTTTTTCACCGAGCTCTTCCGAGGATTCGGTGTGATGCTCGGTCACGTCTTCATGGAGCCTGCCACGATCAATTATCCTTTCGAAAAGGGACCGCTCAGCTCTCGTTTCCGTGGAGAGCACGCCCTCCGTCGGTATCCGTCCGGCGAGGAGCGCTGCATTGCGTGCAAGCTGTGCGAGGCCATCTGCCCGGCCCAGGCAATTACCATCGAGGCGGAGACTCGTCCGGACGGATCCCGTCGTACGACTCGCTACGACATTGACATGACCAAATGCATCTACTGCGGTCTGTGCCAGGAGGCTTGCCCAGTCGACGCGATCGTCGAGGGCCCGAACTTCGAGTACTCGACGGAGACTCACGAAGAGCTGCTCTACAACAAGGAGAAGCTCCTGTTGAACGGAGATCGCTGGGAGCCGGAGCTCGCCTCGAACCTCCAGGCCGAGTACCTCTACCGTTAAATCCGATTTTCGTTCGATGCTAGCTCTGTCTTCCCTTTTCTTCGTTTTCAGTCTTTTTTAACCGTTCGAGTTGTAGATGAATAAAAACCCAAAAGTTTCCAGTGTTTATTTCGACTCCCAATCGCTAAACTTTCGATTCCACCCATACTTTTCCCACGAGTTTCTGAATTCTTCGGTCATACCTCATTTTCAGATGCTCTCAGACGTTGGGATGGAAACAAAGTCGGATGCGATCGAAACGATAATGTCAGAAGAAAACGTGCCGGACTATGTGCGAGAAACGATTGAGCGAAGCGGAAAGAATCCAATGTCTCTCTTCTCTGAACTTTACGTTCAACTGACGTCGGCTCCACCGAACTTTGAGTTCTACATCCGAAAACAACCAGACGGAACTCTCAGATTCGTATGCGTCACTGAGTTGAACGGGTCGAAGATTGAAGGGAATCAGATGGGTCAGAAGAAGAAAGCGAAGCTCTCGTGCGCGTTGAAAGGACTCGGCGTCGTGCTGAATCACGTCAGCGACTGCCAGGTCCCATCACTAAAGTTCGAGGAAAAAACCACGTATTACGAGCTGCTCCGCGAGCACACCTATGCAAAGTTTTACGAGTAAGTCTCTCTTTTCGATTATTGGGGTTTACAAAAATAGACCATCTATTTACAGACTTTGCAAAAACAACGCCTACATCTACGGATTCGAGAAAGTGATCGCATCGATTTTCTTGAAAGTCGGTGAACGTTTGCAAATTGTGACTCTGGCAACCGGGAACAAAGGCCTCCGAGGCGGGAATTCGTCCAACGACGGCTCCGCACTTATCGACTGCCACGCGGAAATCTTAGCGAGACGCGGACTTCTCCGATTCTTGTATTCTGAGATTCTGAAGTATTCGTCTGCTCCACACACATCGATTTTCGTGGCAGGGTCCAGAAAACTGATTCTACGGCAAGGAGTGTCGTTCCATTTGTTCATCAATACTGCTCCATGTGGCGCCGGAAGGATCGATAAAAAAATGAGAACGGAGACGGCGGAAGCAGTTCAGTCGGTTTCACGACTCAGATTCAAGATAGACAAAGGAATGGGCACTGTTTTAGGGGACGAGGAGGAGTTCGAGGATCCACAGACGTTCGATGGAATCATGATGGGCGAGCGGATGCGCACGATGAGCTGCTCCGACAAGTTGCTCCGGGCAAATGTGCTCGGTGTACAGGGAGCCCTCCTTTCCCACTTCATTGATCCGATCTACTACTCTTCGATCGCTGTCGCCGAGATGAACAATGTGGATCGACTGACGAGGGCAATCGTGAGCAGAGCAGCCGCCTTCCCTGCACCTGCTCCGTACCGCGTACAAAACGTGATTATTGGAGAATGTCAGGTGGAAGACGTCGATCAGGCGACGTCGTCTACAGCAAGATCCACGATGAGTTCAATGAACTGGAATCTGGCAGACGGAAGTGTGGAGGTGGTGAAGACGTCAGATGGCCTCGTGCATGAGAAGAGGGGCCAAGAGCCTTCCGAGACGATCCGTCCTTCCCGTCTGAGCAAGAAGATGCTCGCAGAGCTGATGCTTCAAGTGTGCCACCTTACGAAGACGCCCGTCGCTTCACCGCTGTCGTACGAGGAGTTGAAAACGGGCGCCGAGGAGTACGAGGCGGCCAAGAAGTCGTTCCTTTTGTGGCTTCGCTCGAAGAATCTCGGAATCTGGCAGAAAAAACCACGCGATTTTCAAATGTTTCGCGTAAACTGAATCATTTTTTTATTCTCTACATCTATGATCTCCACTAACAGAACGCAAAAATATATCTAAAAGTGTATTGACTCATCTCTTGGGCTTATCGGTCGGTCTCAATCCGATTCTTTCTACCTGGTCCTATCAAAAGTATATTTTTCCAACCTCAAACTCAGATGCCTGAGCCGGTGACCCACGTTATTTTCGACTTTGACGGTCTTCTCGTCGACACCGAATCCGCTTACACTAAAGCGAATTCGGAACTTCTCAAGGAGTTTGGACACGAATTCACGATGGACCTGAAGAGAAGTGAGAACTCTACGGAGGAATTTCTGTGACTGTTCTTTTTGCAGGACAAATGGGAAAACGGCACGACGAGTCGATCCGTTGGCTGATCAATGAGCTGCAGATCGGAGACAAGATCAGTCCGGAAGAGTATTCCCGGAAGTACGACGCCATCCTCACCGAGATGTTCAAATCGAGTGCTGCGATGCCGGGAGCCGAGAAACTCGTTCGTCATCTTATCGCCAAAGGCGTTCCGGTCGGACTTTGCACTGGCTCGTGCTCCCGCACCTTCCCGACCAAACTCGACAATCACGCCGACTGGGTGAACCTCATCAAATTGCAAGTGCTCTCTGGGGACGATCCGGAAGTGAAGCACGGCAAACCGCATCCGGATCCTTTCCTCGTGACGCTACGACGTTTCCAAGATGCTCCGGAGTCAGCGAAGAAAGTGCTGGTATTCGAGGACTCGTACAACGGAGTGCTTTCCGCTTTGGAGGCGGGTATGCAGTGTGTGATGGTGCCGGAGAGAAGTATTTATGATCCGGAATCGGAGCCAGAGTTCAAGAAGCGCGTCACACAAATCCTCGACAGTCTTGAACACTTCAAACCGGAACTTTTCGGACTTCCGGCCTTTGATTAATCATTCTCGAAACGATTTTCTGGTCCACATTGGATCTCTTTTCAACTTTCCGAGATTATTCATTTGAAAAAAAAACCTGTTGATTTCGAGAGTTTTATTTGTTTTCTCACTGATCTGAAAGCGTCTCCATCGCTGTCCTTATTTTCCTTCCTCTACTTTTTCTCCTTCTCTAAATCAGTCATTCAGAAAACAATGGAAGGTATTGTAACACAAGACGACGGCGCTTCTTCGTCTTCCGCGTCGAATTTCGCCGGATCTCGCCGACGAATCGCATTCCGACAGCCCCAGGCAGCTCCCGCTCAACGAGAAAGAGACAAACTGACGTCTCCGTCTATTCCGACTTCTTCTGCCTCACCTGCGTGTGCTCCAGAAGCCTCCCATACTTCTCAGAATCCGGAAGCCAACCATGCACCCACTCCAGACGGTCCAGAAGACGAAGAAGACAGAAGACAAAAAAGGATTCCATGGAACACATCTGAAGTGAGCGCGTTCTTCGAGGGAATCAAAACGCACGGGAAGGATTTCGAAAGTGTCTCCAAAGTGATGGCTCGACGAAACGTGATCAAGTCGAGAGAGGAAGTGAAGGCGTTCTTCGCGAATTCCTGCAAAACTTATATAAAATTGCTAACGTTGACGGAAGAAGAAACGCTGAATGTCGGAAGAGATGCCAAGGAGCTTTTTCTGATGGTGAATGCGTGCGAATGGAAGAAGAAGACTCTGAATCACAAGATAATTATCGAAAAGTTCAGAGAACTTTTATTCGAGGGGTAAGTTCGTCAGAATCCTCGTTGCCAACCTAAACAGTTCCTTCTAGAGTAACGATGGTGAAGATCGGTGCGAAGCGAGTCTTCTTGAGAACACCTTCGTGCCCGTCTCTCTGCAGATACTTCCACAGTAAAAAGGCCGACAGGATACCGTCGGAACTGTTCGTGCAGCTGGAGCCGACTGCAAACGAAGATCACAACTTTGTTCGCCGTCGTCAGTGCAATCCATTTGTCCGTTTGAAAATGAACGCGAACGATCGGATCACACAACTGATCGAGTTTTTGTGCCTGAAGTGGACAGTACAAGAAAACTCGAGTCCGATTTCTCTGACGCTCTGGCCGGATCGGTCATGCGAAATAGCCAGTTTGAGTATACAACCAGTGGAGGCGGATCCACAAGTCGCTCCTTCCTTGAGCAAATTGGTGAAGAAGTTCGCGGACGATGGGAAAGACGGGGTTCCGGCAAAGAACGAAATGAAGAAGCCCTACGAAATCCCCCGGTATCTAGTGGGATCAGAAGTGAATACAAGTAGGTTAACCTATTCAAAGAACTATTATTTCAATCTTCATTTTCACTTTTGAACGAACCACAGGAAACATTTTCGAAAGATTTCAGGTGTCAAGGCTAGTCATACGATAACGTATTCGAAACCGTTCATTCTGACAGATGCGATCGTCGCTGAAGGAATCAACTTCCGAAACTGCAAAGTGGCTATTATCGCCGAGTTGTATTGTGTGTGCGGTTTGAAGAATCCGATCAAAATGAGGTACCAAGTGAGATCAGAATTGCCTGATTCGGTACCGACGAACGAGCCGTGGAGTGTGATGATCGAGTTGCTGAGAAGAGGATACGGCGACAGTCTCCGAGATAGCCGGAGAGATGCGGAGGTGGAAGAAAGGAACCGACGCAAGGCGTGAGTATTCAATTCGACAAAAACACATCTCATCTCCTCGGAAAGTTGCAGAGAACCGCAACCGAGAAGGAGGAGAGCTCGACCGCCTGCTCCGGTAAAAGCACCCGTCCCCCCTCCTCCACCGATTCCTCCTCCAACAGACGTCGTTGGAATGGAGAACGAGGACTTTGAGACGCAGCTGGCTCGTCTTCGAAAGGTCACGCGCAAGACAACAGTGTCTGTAAAGCGGCAAAACGACGCGGCCGCCACTCAGATTATCAAAACCATAACGCGACCGCTTCCGATCGCTCCCTCGGTTGCCCCGGAGCGTCCTCCCGTGAGACAGTTGTTTGCGGCGCCGAAGAGTATCATCGTCCCCAAGAAGACCCCTGTCAGAATGCCAACAATCATCCGACCGCTACAGACGAAGCAACCACACCAACCTTCTTCGAAAACTTTGCCACCTTCTACTTCCTCTCGACCTGGTCCCTCTTCCTTCTCGGGAATGCCCACCGACTTCTCTGGAGTCTTTAACTCCCCCAACAAACCATTCAGCCAGACTTCGGACGCGGAGCTTCAAAGAAAACGGACCGACAACTTTCTTTCCTCTTTGCGGACACCCGACGCGACTCCTGGTCAGACACCCAGGGTTCGTTTCTTTGCAAATAACTCAAAACAACTCAACATTACAGAAAAACATCATGGAGCAGTTTTTCGGAGGAGAACTCTCAATGTCCCCCGGATCGACTCGACAAGACGCTTCTCTTTTCGAGACTCCAGACGACGGCACGAGAGACAACGGGTGAGAAACTTCCGATGACTTCGCCGAACTTATATATATTTTCCAGCTCAATGATCGATTTCACGGACATGATGTACCAGCAGATCGAGGACACGGAGGCCTCTTTTTCGAACACTGCAATCGACATCACCGCTTCCGACCAGGTGCACAAGACGTACCAGGACATGTACGGATGCTCGCAGGACAGCCAGGACTACATCTACCGACAGTTCGTGAAGAAGAAGACTCCGAAGAAGGCGCCAGCCGCGTCGAAGAGGAAATAAACAGTAATCGATCGTTTATGTGTATACATTGCATTTATGTACCATTTATCAAGTATTATGATACTCACTTTTTATCCCTGATACTGGTATGATAATATATTCTTCTCTGTTGTTCCTCGGTTCCTTCTTTCTCAGAAGTCGATCTTGAACTTCTTTGTACCTTTTTTCCACTCATGCTTCCTTCCCCATTTCGGATTCTGCAGATGTCACTGGCTGCCAGGATCCTCTCCGCTCGGATCCTCCGAGGCACCGCCCGATTTTCGGCTCCACTGAGCTCCGTCCACCTCACTGCTCTGGCTCCGATGCAGAGAAGATGGTTGGCTTCGGAACCGCAGAGACACGAATTCCAAGCAGAAACCAGAAATCTGATGGACATCGTCGCCAAGTCTCTGTATTCGCACAGTGAGGTGAGTGACTCTCGCGTGTTTTGACCGGGTCTGTTCCTCCAGGTCTTTGTTCGAGAGCTGATTTCGAACGCTTCGGATGCTCTCGAGAAAAGGCGATACGCGGAGTTGAAAGGCGAAGTGGCCGAGGGAACGAGCGAGATTCGGATCACAACGGACAAAGAGAAAAGGACGATCACGTTCGAAGACACTGGAATCGGCATGAATCGCGACGATCTCGTAAAGTTCCTCGGAACCATCGCCAAGTCCGGATCCAAGGATTTCATTGAGAATGTAAGAACAATTTGATGAACGACAAGAAATTGAGAGAGCTTTCAGAACAAAGAGAACGCCGAAGCGGTGATTGGACAGTTCGGAGTGGGGTTCTATTCCGCCTTCATGGTCGCCGATTCGGTGGTCGTCACTACGAGAAAAGTGGGAAGTGCTCCTGAAGAGGGTCTTCAGTGGACGTGGAACGGAGACAACTCGTACGAGATCGCAGAAACCGCTGGTCTTCCGACGGGAACGAAGATCGAGATCCGTCTGAAAGTGGGTGACTCGGCGTCGTATGCGGAAGAGGATCGCATCAAGGAGGTGATCAACAAGTACTCTTACTTTGTCTCCGCCCCGATTCTCGTGAACGGCGAGCGAGTGAACAATCTGAATGCGATCTGGACGATGCAGGCGAGAGAGGTGAATAAGGAGATGCACGAGACGTTCTTCAAGTAAGTTGTTCTGTGTTCTTAACTCTGGAAAATGAACTCTGTCTCAGGCAGTTGGTGAAAACGCAAGGCAAGCAGGAGATGTTCCAGAGACCGCAGTACACTATCCACTTCCAGGTGACACCTTCCGTTGCCCAATGATCTACTGCTCCGTTTCAGACCGACACGCCGGTCTCCCTCCGATCAGTCATCTACATCCCGCAGACCCAGTTCAACCAGCTCTCGTTCATGGCCCAGCAGAAGATGTGCGGGCTGTCCCTGTATGCCCGTCGTGTGCTCATCAAGCCCGATGCTCAGGAACTCATTCCCAACTATCTTCGTTTCGTGATCGGAGTCGTCGACTCGGAAGACATTCCTCTGAATTTGAGTCGTGAAATGCTCCAAAACAACCCGGTTCTGCGGAAGCTGAAAAAGATTCTCACAGACAAGATTCTGGGAACCCTGCAGTCGGAAATGAAGAAAGATCCGGTCAAGTACTCGGAGTTCTTCCAGAACTACTCGCTTTACTTCAAAGAAGGCGTCGTGACGGAGCAGGATCAGGGCGTGAAGGAGGAAGTGGCCAAGCTGCTGCTCTTCGAGTCCTCTTCCAAAAAGGCCGGAGAGCTCACGAGTCTCGGCGACTATGTGAAGAGAATGCAGGAGGGACAGAAAGAGATCTACTACATGTACGCCAACAAGTGAGTCTTTCTTCTATCGAAAGCAAAACATCGAATCGATCTCTTCAGTCGCCAATTGGCCGAATCCTCTCCTTATTACGAGGTGATCAAGACACAGAACAAGGAAGTTCTCTTCCTGTACGATCCGGCCGATGAGGTCGTTTTCTTGGGTCTCGGTCAGTTTGGAATGAAACAGCTCGTTCCGGTGGAGAAATGGGCGCAGGAGGAAGCAGAGAAAACAGGAGCCGATGACAAGAAGGAAAACAGTGAGTAGAGAACTGTGGAAGGAAAATAAGGGAGCGATTGTAGATGAGTTCCGGGACAACGAGAAGAAGGAGCTGCTCGACTGGATGAAAGAGACGCTTGGAAGTGTGCGCGTCGCGGAGATCTCGGGCAATCACCGTCCTTCGGACCACCCGATCATGGTAACCGTCCTCGACATGGGAGCCGCGCGGCACTTCCTGCGGACAGGAGAAATCAAGGACATGGAACACCTCGTCTACTTCAAACCGCACGTTCACGTCAATCTCACGCACCCGCTCGTCAAGTCACTCTTCAAAATGAGACGGACCGACAAGGAAACGGCTGCTATTCTCGCGGAGCAGGTAGCTTTTAGTGGGTGTGGAAACGAAAAAGCAAAGTGTGTTCTTTTGACTTTTGGTCTCGCCTCCTTATCAATCCATTCTCAGTTCGCCGGAAAGAAAGCATTTGATCTCAACATTGTTAAAAATTATTCAACATGTTGAAACATCTTCCATAAAAAACAGAAAAAACATTTGCCCGGGGCGGGATCAGGCTTGCTCGGAAAAAGTTTCTCGGAAAATCGGAAACGCGAAAAATTTTCCGATATTATTTTACGGAAAATCAGATTTCCGAAAATTTTTCCGACTTTTTTTTCCGGAAAAACCGGAAAATTCGGAAAATTTTGGAAAATTACCTAAAAGTTCAATTTTGCCCTTGAAAATGGTCTCTACGTTTGGAAACAACACGTTTCATGAACTAGATAACCAGAGTTGCAACGGGTCGGGCCGGGATGGGCCGAAACGGGCCAGGCCGACGAGAAATCCGAACCGGCTTCCAACCGTCATATATGTCTTCGGATTTTTGACTCTAAAGTGATAATTCGAAATATTGGCGCTGCTGCCCTTCTGTTTATCGAATATATGACCGCAATTTGTGATTTCTTTCTTCCCTTCACTAATATCTTTTAGATACTTGTCCAATTCACCCTCTATAAAATTTTCCGAATTTTTCCGACCTTTTTCGGAAAATTTTCCGACAGTAGAATTTTCCGAAAAAAAAAGTTCGGAAAATTTTCCGACGGAAAAAATTTCCGAAAAAAGTCGGAAAATTCGGAAAATCGGAATTTCCGAATTGGTTTTCCGAGCAAGCCTGGGCGGGATTCGAACCCGCGACGGTCTTCGACCCTCTTCAAGTGCCCACGCCTTAGCCATTCGGCCACCACCGGCGGACATTCTGATTTATGAGCACCCATATCCACGAGTTATTGAGGATCACAGCGACCCGACTAGATCCCCATTCATACGTGTACGAAATAAACAACCGAGCCCATGGTTACAGTCGGCTCACAATGGAGAGGTAAAAAAACGGGAGCCTCCGGATTGTATAACTTCGTTCATTTCAACATCAAAACGAGTCGTTTGTTCTCGTCTCCACTCTCTCCATCTCCCGAAAGAATCCGTTTCGAAATAGAGCACGAATGCATTCTTCTCGTAGGCTGACGTGTCTCTCGCTGCCTCTCGTCGTCTATTTCTCTCACGCTTGCCTTGTTCTTTTCAGATCTACGACAACGCGCTCATCACTGCCGGTCTCATCAAGGACACGAGTCGAATGGTCGGCCGGCTCAACAAGCTGCTGACGTCACTCGCCGGCTCCAAGGGCTCCAGCACCATTCTGACCCCTTAGTTTTTGTTTTTTTTCTTCTGTTATTAGTTTAGAAGTAGCGAGTCATAACTTATTCTCTCATGATCTGTTGACATTTTCATTCATTTTTCTCGGTGTTTTCCTCATTCTTTCTTTTATAAATTGTTGGTTTTCTCTCTACGCCAACCTTGTAATTATCGGTTTCTCGAATCCGATTCTATTTCCGCTCTTTTTCTTCTCTCGTATTCTGAATTCGTGCTTTCTCAGATGAACGGACTGCTGGCCGCTCTCGAGGAAATGCCGCCCGTCACGCGGTTCTACACGGGAGCGTGTGTTCTTCTGACGACGGCCGTCGTAAGTCTTCTGAATCCCTTCCACACCGTCCAAGCGCCCTCGTTCAGCATCTGGAGTTCGTGACGCCGTTCCACTTGTACTTCAACTGGGAACTCATCGTTCGAAAGTACCAGTTCTGGCGTCTCATCACTTCGTTCTGCTTCTTCGGCTCTTTCGGATTCTCTTTCCTCTTCAATATGATATTCACTTATCGATACTGCATGATGCTCGAAGAGGGCTCTTTCCGAGGAAGAAGAGCCGATTTCGTGTACATGTTCCTGTTCGGAGCACTCCTCATGGTTCGTTTTGATCGATTCTCTCTGCAGTTCTAGAGTGAAATGTCTGAACATAGAGGAAAACTTGCAGATTCTGTCAGGAATCTTCGTGCAGATTTTGTTCCTCGGTCAGGCGTTCACCATTATGCTCGTCTACATCTGGAGCCGCCGCAACCCGCAGATCCAGATGAACTTCTTCGGAGTGCTCACATTTACGGCTCCGTACCTCCCGTGGGTTCTCCTGCTCTTCTCGCTGCTCCTCGGAAACAACGCCGTCGTTGACTTCATGGGTTCGTTTTCGGATGACAAGAGCAAAGAGTTTGAACTGTGGCCTTTGCAGGTATCGCATGCGGGCACATCTACTTCTTCCTCGAAGACGTCTTCCCTCATCAGGAGCACGGAAAACGGTTCCTGAAGACGCCGCGACTTCTTGTTTGGCTCTTCGACGATCCGGTTCCCGAGCCGCTGGCAGAAGACGAACGACCGGGCGGATTCGAGTGGGGCGACGCGAACTGAGCGGATCGTCCCCACGTCTTCCTCGATCCCCGTGTTTCAGTTCATTCCTTTTCCAAAGTGTGATAACTCGAATGATTCCACAATCACACAATTATATCTTTTTCTCTTGCCTTTTCCAAAGTGCACCTGCGTTTGCTTCGTTTTTTAAATCTACAAAAATCACGAATATCAACGGGATGGAATGAATAAGCACCGAATAGTTCTCTCTTTCCCTGTGGTACCTCTTCGGTCGTAAATGAAGTGTTATTTATTGGTAGTGTCGAGTTTGAGTTGGACGAGTGCACGCGCACGAGCACCAGATGGCTGTGCGGTATCAAACGGTGCCGCGAGCAAAGAGTTGTAAATCAGAATGGACACTTTTGTGCGAGGACAGAGCACGCCCCGGCCAAGTTGAGCTCGGATTTGGATCATTTCGATCATTTTCGACTTGTCCAATTGACTGTTCTTTAAAGGCGCAGGTCTCATTTTGTTAAAGGGTCTCACAGCGATGTTTTAGGTTATTGTAATTTCTGCTTACTCCGCTCCTTTTTTCCTTTTTTTTTTCTTGTTAAATATTTTTATTGACAGAATTCAGAGCGATACTCGACAAAAAAAATGTTAGATTCGAGTCCAGAAAAAGACGGAAAAACAGACGACAGGTATTTTTGCAGCTGCAGCTACACAGAAACGAGTCGTTTTTCAGCGCCGACACTTCCGAATCAACGCCGGCGATTTCCGACGAAGAGAGTGTTGGGCAGAATGTGAGTGAAAAAATCAGTGGCCGATTTTGGTCAAGTGTTCAATTTGAGGCGCTCAACGCTAAAAAACAAATCGATGATTACTACAAGCGGCAAAACGAGATACTCGAGTCGTTCAAGCAGGACAGCGAGCAGATCGAGGCGGCACGGCGGACCAGAGAGAACCGGAAGCGGAACAGCGAATCGGACGGTTCGGAAGCTCCCGAAAACGTCGAAAGTCGGTTGGCCGCCGAGTCGAAGGATTCTCTTCTGGTGCGGCACGAGGCCTCATTAAACGAGGAAAAGAAGCTCGCGAAAGCGGCCGCCCGTCTCGCAAACATCACTCTCCTCGTCAATTTCCTTCTAATGATTGCCAAGGTGGGTCTGAACGTCTTCTAGAGAGCGACTCCGTTTTCAGTGCACTGCATCGTACCTCTCCGGCTCCATGTCGATCATCTCTTCGATGGTCGATTCGATCGTCGATCTGACATCCGGAGCCGTTCTCTCCGTTTCCGTCAGGATGATCCGGAAGCGCGATCCCTATCAGTATCCCCGTGGACGGACTCGTGTCGAACCACTTGCTCTGATTCTCATCAGTGTCATCATGGGCATGGCGAGTGTGCAACTGATAATCTCCTCGTGCTCCCGGCTCTACGCCTTCTACTCGGAGGGTCACGAAGATCAGATCAACGTGAGCTGGCCGACGATCGGAATCATGCTCACCACGATTGCCGTCAAATTCACACTTTATCTCATCTGCCAGAAGTGAGCTCACCTTCTTGAAATATTAACGTAAAACTACTCATTTATTCGAAAAACTGAGAGACTCTGAGCTTTCTCTGTCTCACGATTTACGGGGGTCTAATTTCCAGAGTACGGGGGATGAGTTTTCAGATACAAATCAGACTCTTCGATCAAAGTGCTCGCTCTGGACCACCGCAACGACTGTCTCTCCAACTCGATCGCTCTTCTATGTGCCTGGCTCGCCTACAACTACTCCCATCTCTACTTCCTCGACCCCGTCGGAGCCATCGGCGTCTCCATTTATATTCTCTACACGTGGCTACACACGGGCTACATTCACTTTCTGATGCTCAGCGGAAAGTCGGCGCGTCCCGAGCTCATCAAGCGGATCATCCACCAATCGATAGAGCACGATCAGCGCATCACTCACATCGACACCGTCTACGTCTACCATTACGGAACCAAGTTCCTCGTCGAGGTAAGTGGAGAAACGGAAGACTCGGAGATCAACAACGATTCTCATTCGGCTTGCAGGTGCACATAGTGCTGGACCGGAACATGAGTCTCAAAGAAACGCACGACATCGCGGAGAGCCTGCAGACGGGCCTCGAGTCGCTCGGCGAGGTCGAGCGCGCCTTCGTGCACTGCGACTACGAGTTCGGACACCATCCGCACGACGAGCACAAGTCCGTCTGACTTCTCTCTCGCAATCAATTCAAATTCTACAGCCCCCTTCAAAATTAATTATTTTTCGCCTCAGGATTCACGCCCGCTTTTTTCTTTTTTCCCGTTTCACTTCAGTTTTGAATGCCCACTTTTTGTTTTGTTTTACCTTCCATATCTCACGAAATCTCATTTTCTCTCCGCAAAACTATGTAATCAGAAAGAAATAATTTTTACTTTCCCCTTTGTTTTTTTTTTCTGAAAAAGTTTCGTTTTGGTGCAATTGCGCTCCATTGAAAAATACATTTTCGTCGGAATCTGGTGTTTCCGGGATGTGTTTCGTATCCTTTTTCTTCTCGTTTCACTTCTTTTTCAACCACAAAACAATTTAATTTTCGCGTAGTACGTCGCGTTTGTATTTCTTATTTCGACGTGGAAATGTGTGCAAAATCTTGGTGTTTTTCTCCGTTTTTTTTTCTGCGCGCGCTCCTGAATTCTCCTTTTCTTTCGTTTTTTTTTTTCGATTTTCGCGCGTCGAGCTCAATTGAAAAACAGCGAGAAAGTAAAGTTTTCAATCGTTTTGCTGTTCGATAGAGCGCATTTGTTGACCTTGAACTTTTCAAAAAATGGAACGAAGTTGAAAACTTCGAGGGGAATTGGGAGCCGCTTGATTGAAAGAAAGAAGAGTCTGATGAGCAGCAAATGCGCTCCACTGTGCCCTTTCTCAAAAGGGCGCACTTTCTCGCCTTTCTCATATTTCCGTTTATGAAAACAGATCCCTGCCGTCTCTCTTTTTGTCGTTGAAACGGGTCGAGTGACGTGTTCCCGTCGCTGCCTCCAGGGATTTCTTCGCCCCAAAATCTTCTTTTTCGCCTGACTTGTCCTTTAGTTTTTTGCCGCGGCGGGCTCCTTTCCCCGCCAGAAAATGCTCGAATATCCGCGCCTTTTTCCCTTTTTCTCCGCGCTCTTTCTCTCGTTTTTCTTCGGATGCCGCAAGCTTTTCTTCTCGCAAAATGGAGAGAACCACCAAAAACTCGAGCCTTTCTTCTTCGTTCTTCGACCCTTCCCACCAGGTTTTGCTATTTCACACACAAGAAAAAAAGCGAAAATCGAGGTCAATTAAGGGATTGTCTTGGGGTTGACGCAATAAAAAATAGAGTGAGAATGATCGCGTCGATTAGACACCGGTCACGGGAAACGAGAGGGCGTAGTGGGATGATACACGGCGGGTACACAGTTCACTTCTGCTGCCTCCCCCGATCAGCGATGAACCCTTTCAAAACAGTTTCCTCTGTTTGTCTGTGGCTCTGCGTGTGTGTGTGCCATCTCACGCACTCTGCGTCTCGCGTCCCTCGCTTCGTACCCGAATCGTCACTTTCGAAGGTGCCCCTCCTCACAGTGCCACCTGTTGGGGCGCCCGCCTACTCAGTCTCCGTCTCTCTTTCTCTTCGTCTCCGTCGTACCCGTGCACTCTTCTCTGCGGCTTTTTCAATTACACAGTTCCCTATTCGTTTTTTGCTCTCGACGTTTCAAAATATTTCAACAAGTTCTCTCGCTCTTTGCAAATGAAAGTCGCAGAGAGTATTCTGCACTTGGCAGTCTGCCAAAAGAAAGGAATTTCAGTCTCCGATGCGCGCACAAAGTACAGTCAGAATACATTTCGTGCTTCGGTTCTCTCACCCCAAAAAGTCGAGAAAATTCTGAAAAACATCGTTTTGACCTTGTTTTCAGTCGATCAAAACTGGTTTTGAGACTTTCGAAACCTCTTGTGTGTTCACATAGTTTCTCGTGAAAAAGGAAGTCAGCTCGCTCGCAAACGACGGAGAATACTATCGTTTTGTTGACAGGAAGAGAGTGTTTTTCCGTCGCCCGAGTGGTCCCCCCTCATGATGATTAATCGAGTCTCATGGCCGGGAGACTGGAGAAGCTACTCTGTCCGTTATCGCCCAGTTATCAGCACTTTGCATTGTTCTTATGCCGCACGTGACAAAAAGACAGAGAGGAAGTGATAAGGAATGGGTTCGTACTCCGTCGCGTTTCCGCCTTTCTCAGGCCTCCTCCTCCAGTTACTCCTCGTCATTTCTCAGCCTCGTCGGATTCCTATTAGAAAACATCGGTGACTGTGCCAGTCAATATTGACTCAAAGTATCTCGAACTGCCCCCACCTACTTCTCATATCGTTTCTCTGCCTTCTGCAAGGGTCATTTCACAGCATTTCGCCCCCAGGAAACACCTTTTTTATCAGTTCTCGGAGTCTGTCGTTTTCGTGATTTTCATGTGAAGCTCGGCGAAAAAAGAAGAAAGTTCTTCCTTTTCTTTTCCAGTCGTCAGTCGTTTTTTCTCGCACGAGACTCACCAGGTAGTCACGTTTTTCTCTCCTTTCATCCAGGTCAGTTGCCGAATTTCCCAGGGCTCAGCTGTTTTTCCTCTCTCAAGCCCGACCGATTCATTTTGAATTTGAACAAGAATCTTCTCTCTATGTTTCGATGATCTTCGTCGCGGAGAAACGCGCTCCACTGGCAAGTTTGGTCAGAAAAAAACGCAGTGACGTCACTGGAAGTCTTCACAAATGCACTCTAATTGATACCTTGATCGAAGTTATGATCAAAACTGCGATAGCTTCAGTTTGGTCTTGAAACGTCTACTTCCAGTTCAAATGTGCGATATCGAAACACATCTACATATGAATTCGTGGGAAACATGTGCAGACTTCTAGAAAACATGTGGTTTCTGGTGTTCTCTCGCGCTCTCGAATTTCATTTCGCGTTAGAAAGAGAACACATCGTAAAACGCTTGTTATCTCTTTCTCCACTTCTCTCTCTCTCTCTCTCTCTCTCATCTTCATTTTCGTCGTCATCACAAAGCTTGATTTCTTCTCTCGAGACACCACGTGGCTTCTCCTCCACTTCTCAGATGTCTGATTCATTTGGGAACCGGATATTCACATTAGTTGGGAGGGCATTTCGAAATCGAAAGTTCCTCAGCCAAAGAATGAGGAGACCAAAAAAAGAGAAAGAGAATGGAGAGGCTTTCTCTCGGTGACGGATGGATGTCTCATAAATTATAACGAGTTTTCGGCGACTCAGCTCACTCCCTTTCCTTGTTCTTCTTCCTCCATTTCATCCCGAACTCTGTTTCATTTTCTGCGGATCTCTGCCATAACTGTCTGGATATGTATCTGTCCTCGAATAAAATTATTATCGCCTGTCTAAAATAATTTTTAGAACAGTTTGAGCAAAAAGGAAAAACATTTGCCGGGGGCGGGATTCGAACCCGCGACGGTCTTCGACCATAGGCTCTCCAAGGGCCCACGCCTTAACCACTCGGCCACCCCGGCGGACATTCTGATTTGTGAGCACCATATCCTCGAGTTATTAAGGGTTCCCCTTTACGAGCGAGCCGAAGGGCTCGTGTTCGTACCAGAGCTGCACGGAATTCCGAACCCCGCATTCCGAAACGCGAAAACTTTTATGATTTTCCGAAACCCGCAAAAACAATAATTTTCATCAGGAAAAATGAGAATTTTCAAACGAGATCATCAACTAGGCTTACTCACTAGGATTCTACAGAGCAACGCGTTTCTCGGACTTTACTATAAAGTTTTGCGTTTCGTTTGATGTCAACTTCGCAACGACCCCAAATATAGTTGCTAATTTTCGAAACCCGCATTCCGAAATCTGCATTCCTATGAGCACCATATCCACGAGTTATTGAACGCCCTCTTTTTTTTAGGACCTCTTTTACGAGTGAGCCGACTGTAACCATGGGCTCGGTTGTTTATTTCGTACACGTATGAATGGGGATCTAGTCGGGTCGCTCGGGTCCTCAATAACTCGTGGGTATGGGTGCTCATAAATCAGAATGTCCGCCGGTGGTGGCCGAATGGTTAAGGCGTGGGCACTTGAAGAGGGTCGAAGACCGTCGCGGGTTCGAATCCCGCGCCCCCCCCCCCCCCCCCCCCCCCCCCCCCGACAAACTTTTTTCTCCATCTCGATGCGGCTTGAAGACGAAATGTTTTCACTCTCTCTTTTGCACTTGGTTCCACCTCGAATACAACTTTAATTTTCTTCAGTTTCAAATCGAATGCGGTTATCTTCTTCTCAATGAATTTCATCTATTCCTTATTTGCACCCATCATTTTTCTTGTCACATTCATTTATAACCATGTGAGTTCAGAACCTCCGCCCACTTCATTTCTTCACATCCCATCTTCAGGTTCTTCTCATTCTATTCTCTGTGCTCGTAATCGGAGCCGTCGCTTTCTTCGTCTCCTACTATCTCTTCGCGTACGCACATCCGTCTTCCGCCTCCTCGAGCACGACGCATTCTGCCAGAAACTCGCCGAACAGTAAGCCCCGCTCTTTTTCGCTGCTCCTCACCTCCCAGTCGATGTTTCAGAAGAGCGAAACAAGAAGGTGCCGACGATTCTGGAAACGGACAATGAGGACGACGAGACTCCTTCGGGCGCTCCGAAGTCGGAGCCG
The DNA here is from genome assembly GCA_963966605.1 of Caenorhabditis sulstoni. Taxonomy (NCBI): domain Eukaryota; kingdom Metazoa; phylum Nematoda; class Chromadorea; order Rhabditida; family Rhabditidae; genus Caenorhabditis; species Caenorhabditis sulstoni. The sequence continues at coordinate 4,720,034 of OZ016477.1, forward strand.
CCAACTCCTGTCCGCATGGAGCCGCCCAACTCCCTGCCGCTCGGCCAGATGGTCACATCGGCCAGCGGAACCGGGTTAGCTGATAAGAGGAGAATGCGGAAGAGGGATTGGGCTCGCAAGATCTACAAGAGTCTCGTGCAGGACTCTCCCGGACGCACGCCCTCGGACGACTCGACCGACGAGGAAAACGCGAACGTCGTGATGGGCGGCTCCACACTTCCGCGTCGTCGGAAGGTGTCGAATGCGAGCAGAAGACGTCACTCGACTGCATTCCAGATGGCCAAAGAGTAAGTTGCTCACCTCTTCCGAATCTCCCTTTTTTCGTTTTCAGCTTGATCCGTCGAGGCAGTCGTGTCTATTTCCGCCAGAATCAGGAAAACAACAGAGACACGAGGCTCCGCCCACCACAAGAGTTCTTCGAACCGACGGATCTTCCGGAAATACCACAAAACTTGCAGCCAGAGATATTCTACATTCTCCACAATCTTAAGTACGTATTCTGAAATTCTCTTCGCGAATCATCTGAACTCATTTCAGAATGCTAGAGTTGCCATCGGAATGGAAGTTGGATCCTCGAGAAATCGAGGTGCGAACGTTCCAATCAGGTGATTACATCGTGAAGCCCGGAGAGTCGGACGACGCGATCTACGTGGCCATCGACGGGGAACTAACCGTCCACATTCGGGTAAAGATCTCCCGATGAGCCGCCGGATGTATGTCTCTTTGCAGCACATGGAGGGGAAGGAGTACCTCGTGAAGCGGATCCCGGCGGGCGGATCCTTCTTCTCGCTGCTCTCGATGCTCGACATCCTCATGGACTTCCCTTCAATCTTCCGAACCGTCGCCCTCAAAGCGGCCGAACCGTGTCGAGTGGCCAAGTTCCCGATCACCTCGTTCCGCGAGTCCTACAAAAAGAACCCGGAGGCGTGGATCCGTCCGATCCAGATCGTCATCACGCGTCTCCTTCATGTCACTCTGACGACACTCCATCAGTACATGGGACTCTCCAGCGAGCTGATGAGAAGAGTGAGTTCTTTTGTTTCAATTCAGAGTCAGAGCGAGAGAAGAATTTTAACTGTTTTCAGCGGCGCGACGACGATCGTCTTAGAAACGGAAGCGCCTCTTCCAAGCTGCAACTGTCGCTCTCGATGAAAAAGAAAGAGAAGCCGTTCAACATCAACGACAGTATGTATTTTGTTATTCTTTGAAACTATATTCATTGCGATACTGGTTTCAAGATACGATATCACCATTAATTACTCGAACACTTCCACATGATGCCTTGTGGTTCATCAATATGCTCTTCGCAGTTGCTCGCAATTTCCCTGTCTTTCCAGTAGGCCTCTTGCAACGAACATATCATCCGCGCGTGAGCTCAGAACCCTCCGTCCGTCCACATTAGCCTTCAAGCAGATGCGACAGTTCAATTTTTTTCGGCATTCAGTCGAATTGGCACATTTGAGACAGTTCGAGTTCGGGAATGAGATGGGAGTTTGTGCATGGGAATTCTGATGAGATATGAAACTACAGTTTTTGACTCTGAGAGACCACTGGATGTTGAGACACGAGAAGAACAACAGACTTATCCGTTTACACTTGAGAATTGCAGGCGAAGAAGATCAGCTGATAGTCGCCAGAAAATGGATGGCAGAGGCGTTCGGACTGGTGGCCGACGAGTCGATTGCCGAGCAGATCGGCAACAAGGTGAGGAGAAGGGTAAGAGCTCGCGGAGCACAAGTGTTCTCTCTCCAGATTCACATCGAGAACTACGAGACGGGACATGTGATCATCGAGCAGGGAGCCGAAGAAGAAGTGCTCATGATGGTGCTCCATGGCAATCTCATTCTTGCCCAGGTACTGTTTTTCTCGCTAACCTAGAAAACAGGATGATCTTGTTCAGCACGGATCCGAGTTTTTAGCTCAGTTCGATCGGGTGAGTCGGCTAGTGAGCCAGTCGTGAATTCAGAGAGTCTTAACTTTTGGGACTGTTTCACTAACCGTTTCTTTGCCTTCTCATTCATCGATTTCATTTTGAAGTCAAGTCATATACTTTTCAGGAGTCGCTGTTCGACGAAGAGAGCAACGAAGAAGACGAGAGTGCAGTGATCAGAGTTACAGCGCGCGAACTCGTCGGAGGTCTTCAGATTCTGACGAACGAGCCTTCGTTCTACACGATCCGAGCGGCTGTTCCAACAAAAGTGGCCATAATGCGAAAGAAGGACTTCTCCATCTTTCTCGAAGCCCATCCCGAGATCTATCTTCCCGTCGCCCATTCCGTCCTCCGCCGTCTCTCTCCGTTCCTTCGCGGCGTCGATTTCGCCCTCGACTGGGTCCTCGTCGACTCCGGTCACGCTGTCTATAGAGCCGGAGATACTGCCGACTCTCTTTTCGTGGTTCTCAGCGGGCGTCTTCGTTCCGTTGAAAAGAAGACAGTCGTGGAGGAGTTCGGAAGAGGAGACGTGCTCGGAATGATGGAGGTGCTCACGAAGAAGCCCCGCTCGACGACTGTCCTAGCAGTCCGATTCTCTCAGCTGGCGCGAGTTCCCGAGGGTCTTCTCAACTTTATCAAAATGCAATACCCACAGGTTCGTACACTTCTCGTATTTTCAGCCTAATGTGTTCTGTGCAGGTGGGATTCCGCCTTGTTCAGCTGCTCGGCCAGTACTACAGTCAAATTAACCGCCGTGCTCCATTCGCTGCTCCCACTGTCATACGAACTAACGAGCTCGGAGCCACCGACCCGATGAGCCACATCAAGAATCTTCACACGATTGCCGTCGTACCGGCCTCTCCAGACGTGCCACTCGTTCCGTTCACTTGCGAACTCTACCATGCCCTCTCGTCGAACCTCCGAGTTCTTCGACTGAGCAGCCAAAAAGTGGCGACTTGTCTGGATCCGAGTGTTCTCGAGAAACAGGCGGACTTCCGTCTGATGCATTGGCTCAACGTGCAGGAGGACACGTATCCGCTGGTGATCTACGAGTGCGACTTCACTCCTACCAACTGGACCCGAAGATGTCTCCGACAAGCCGACGCTATTCTTGTGGTGGCGATCGGAGGCAAGAAACCGGAGAAGCAGACTCTGATGCGAGAGCTGATGAGCATGAACCAGGACGGAGTACGCACGAACAAAGAGCTCATTTTGTTGTGGCCGGAGAGCACGAAGACTCCGTCGGGTACGATCGAGTGGCTCAAGAACAGCTACTTCTCGGGTCACCATCACATTCGGGCGCCGAAGCGGATGCTCCAGTGGAACCGAAAACGGCGTTCATCGAGCCGAATCGATCTGTTGTCTCCGTTGAATGTCGAGAGAGAAGTCATTGACTTTTACGAGAAGAATGTGTTCTGGACCACTGACCGGCGATCCGATTTCTCGAGACTCGCTCGAATTCTCACAGGAAACGCAATAGGTTTAGTGCTCGGAGGTGGTGGGGCTCGCGGAGCAGCACACGTCGGAGTGTTGCGTGCTCTTCGTGAAGAGGGCATCCCGGTGGACATTGTCGGAGGGACCTCGATCGGATCTCTGATCGGAGGGCTTTACGCGGAGACGCCGGATGATACTGTTGTCGAGACACGAGCCGCTTCGTGGTTCGGAGTGATGTCTTCGTTGTGGAGAAAGATCCTCGACCTGACCTACGCGCACTCGGCCATGTTCACCGGAGCGCAGTTCAACTACTCGATCAAAGATCTGTTTGAAGAGCGTCTGATCGAAGATCTGTGGATCTCCTACTTCTGTATATCCACAGACATCAGCACTTCCGAGATGCGAGTCCACCGATCCGGACCGCTCTGGGCGTATTGCCGTGCATCGATGTCTTTGGCCGGCTACCTCCCTCCACTTTGTGATCCTCAGGACGGGCATCTTCTCCTCGACGGCGGCTACGTCAACAATGTGCCGGCCGACGTGATGCGAAATCTGGGGGCGCGTTGTGTGATCGCTTGTGACGTCGGATCCATCGAAGAGACCAACTTGTACGATTACGGAGACTCGCTCAGCGGCATTTGGGTCCTGTTCAAGAAGCTCAATCCGTTTGGAGAGCCTGTTCGCATTTTGAACATGGAAGAGATTCAGGTTCGGAGTCCCACCCGAGCAGAACACTCCGATCGGTTGTTTTCAGAGCCGTCTCGCGTATGTTTCGTGTGTCCGACAGCTGGAAGTCGTAAAGAAGGCGTCATACTGTAGATATCTGAGACCTCCAATCGAACCATTCAAGACACTCGATTTCCCGAAATTCCAGGAGATAATGGTGTGTTAGCTGTCCTCGGTTTCTCACTTCAAGTACTAACCTTACAGGCACTAGGGTTGAAATACGGTCGAGAGGCGGTGCACGAGCTGATCACCAACGACAGAGCCGGCATTCTCGGCGACGAGAAAGAGGCGAAGAAGTTCAAAAGGCAGCAGAGTCGCCGCGACAAACCTGACGTCTCGCGAGCCGTCTCGTTCACCGATCTCGCTGCGGCCATGTCGAAGATTCCGGTGGTTCGTCCCACTCTGCGCCACTCGATGAGTCTGAACCCGGCTGCGAATCAGGCGACTGGAAGGGCGGGAGACCACTTTTTGCTGGACGATGACCTGTTCAATGGTAAGAGAATATTCATCCAAACAGTCCATTTCACGACGTTCTCCCCCCTCTCTCTTCAGAATCCGATTTCTACGAAGAAGAGTCGTCACAGTCGGAACAGGGCAACGACTCGTTCACTGAAGACGAGGACGTCATCATAGGACCCAGCACGACAGCGAGCGGGGAATTCATGCGCGGCTCCACTCCCCGTCCCCCCTCTTCTTGATTCCGATTCACCGCTCTCCCTCGCTCTTACGATCTCTCTTCATTTCCTGTGGCTCCTTTTCCCCGTTTAGTTTTCTCTAGATTCTTCCCTCTTCTTGCATGCTTTTCCCTTTTCTCCCCCGTGTAAATTACACCGCCGTTCTCTATTTACGGGATTTTCGATTTCTACAATGTAGATGTATAGCAACTGAAATGCATGGTTTTCTGCGAATAAAAAAGAAAGAAGCCATTTTTATTACTATTCTGCGAGATTTAAAAATTGAACCTAACTTCTGAGAATACGAATATATTTTCAAGCTTTATCTTTCCCTTCCAGAAGCTGCTATATAGGAATTTCCAGTCATAAATTTTAGGGGAACGTCGATAGGACAACTATATATGCTCTTTCTGCGAACCGAATCTCTCTTCTGCAATGCCCAACTTTTGAAAGTACATGAGAAAGAAGAGTGCTGGGCACGCTTAAAAATGAGCGCTTTGCCTAAGTGTCGAAATGTCAAGATTACTGTAATGAACAGGCGGCTGATCTGTCGAGGAGCAAGTTGTGACGAAGTGCTTGAACGAGATGTCATCCGCAGTTTGCGTCTCTGTTGTGAGAACAATTGAGCGAGTTCCAAACTGCAGTGGATCGCCCATAGCAACATGCTGATCGATCTCTGACCAGTGGGCATATCGATGAGTACTGGCCATCTTTTCCTAACACTTGATCACGGGTCACAGTGCGAAGATGCTCTTGAACGAGCAACTTTAGAAAACCTGTGGGCGCGCATCATCTCACTATTTGCTTCCTCGCGAAGCTCAACTTCGCGTTTCATGTATGATATTGTAAGCGTGGACCTCGCGTGACGCGTGACACGAATTGCCTGTGACTCGACCGATGAGGATCATTGGAATGAAGTATTCGGGATTTGGAAAGAGTATTCGGTGACCCAGGACTCGACTATTTCCCGACTTTCTTTAGCTCATCAGTTTCAACCGAAAAACGATGAGAAACTAATGATTCCATCGGAAAATCGAACACATTCCTTACGTATTCGCCCTTCTCAAGGGTTCCCCCTCGAATGGCCCCTCTGAACGAGTTACCCCCTGGGAGAGTCGGCACTGAAATTCTCTAATTGGCAGGCCAGTCGGCGATTTCGATTGAATATTGAGATTCCACATTTCCGAATATCTTGGTGTGCAAAGGCCTTACTGCATTCTTCGACAGTTCGATTTGTCTTTTCGAATAACAGGAGAATGCTACTTTGACGACTTGCATGATCATGTGGGTAACCAGAAGTCGGGAAAAAGTGACTGAAAACGGAGAAAAAAGAATCTCCGAGGAGGCTGAAATTCGTTTCTTTTGAAGTCAAAACTCATTTCAAGAATATACAAAATGATTTTTATGATGGTCGGCGAAAAATAAACTTTATTCATTTCGTCTTTCGTTTCGACGTGTCATTTCGAGTTCTCTCTCTGCGAATTCATTTCGGAATGACGGACTCGAAGGCGACAATCTGCTATCTGAACGGTCTGTCGCTTCAAACGATCAATGAAGTCGAGAAGGTAGAAACACTCTCTCTCTCTCTCTCTCTCTCTTTCTCTCTCTTTCTCTCTCTTTCTCTCTCTCTCTCTCTCTCTCTCTCTCTCTCTCTCTCTCTCTCTCTCTCTTTCTCTTTCTCTTTCTCTTTCTCTCCTCTCTCTCTCTCTCTCTCTCTCTCTCTCTCTCTCTCTCTCTCTCTCTCTCTCTCTCTCTCTCTCTCTCTTTGATTTCCTCTTTGATATTCTTTTTTCTTTTTCAGATTCTGCGCTCTCTTCCGCAGAAAGGGACTCGTTGCGAGGTGCAAGTCTCCAAGCCAGTGAGCAGCAGTCGACCGGGACGTGGCACTGCTGACGTCATCGCGTCGAGCAGTCTCAAGATTCACGACGAGCCCGACGGCTCTCCGAAAGAGCAGAAGCAGAAGCAGAAGATCGAGTGCAAGGTGCTCGCGGAGCACGTGCGGGCTCGTCCCATCGAAGGACGGCTCGGAGTCATTCTGGAGCTCGTCGTCGAGGTGAGCATCTCGGAGAAGAAGCACAAAAAGACGCTGAAAATGGAGATCGAGTGCCCGGATTTCGTGCCGGCTCGCGTCAAAATCGGCGGCAAATGGAAGCAAATCATCTGAATTTACGTGTGTCTTCACCGAAAAATAAAACAGAGTTTCGGTTTCCACTCCACTGATCCTTTCTCTCTCCCGGTTTCCTTCTCGCGATGAGCTCCCCTTCGAAATGCTCCGTGTGCTCGATTCCGACGCGATCCTTCAGCTACGGAGTCAGTGTCCCTCTGCCCCACTACCGTAACCCCGTATCGTCCCCCTTCCAGGTCCACTCGTGCAATCCGTGCTCCTCGTTCTTCCGAAGAGCTCTCTTTTCGAGCTTCCCGAAACTCTGCGAGCACAATCAGAAATGCGACGATTTCCGTCAAAAAAGGACGAGCGGCTGTCGGTTCTGTCGATTCCAAAAGTGTCTCTCGGCCGGAATGAGCCCCGATCCGAGTTTCGAATTCAAATTATCGCCCGCCAAATTCGAATTTCTCGCGCGCACACTCGAGAAACTTTCGGTTTTCGACGCGTCGCGAAACGCGCATTTCGGCAGATTTCAAGTGAAAAACGCCGAAAAAATCACTCTTGATGACGTCATCGCGTCGCGAAAACCGACGAAATTCACGAGAAAAACGCGCGAGTTCTCGTTCTACGAGTGGGCGTTTCAAGCTCAACTCACCACGATCGACTTCATGAAGACGTTCGATTTCGTCGAGCGTCTGTCGGACGACGACGTCTTCCGATTCGTGAAGACGTCCTACTTCGAGTGCTCGATATTCGCGACGGCGTGGCGGAGCATGCCGATCGGCCGGATGCTCTTTCCGGAGCACGTGGACGTCTTCCCCGAGGGCTCCGCGGAGAGCCCGTTCCTCGAGATGGTCAGACGGCGGCTCGTCGCGAGAATGCTCGAATTGCACGTCTCTGCGAGGGAGTTTCTGCTGCTCTCGGCGTTTCTCGTCTCGAACCCAAGTACCGTAACCTTTCCTCCTCCCCCTTAACGGCAGCTACCGTAACCTGTGTCTTTTCAGCCATTTCTGATCTGAGCGAAGAGGCGCGAAATGCGATCGGAAACAGTCGGAACGCATTCGGCGACGCACTGCTCCAGCACTGTTTGCTCGTGCACCAGCACTCCGGAGCCGCGAGATTCGCCGACTTGCTCTCGCTGTGCCACGTCATCGGAGCCACCGTCGAGCACATTCGGCACTTTACGTTTCACTTCCAGCTCGCGGAGCCCGGCTCCGAAGAGCACCTCGGTCGGCTCTTCGTCGCTGACGATCGCATCTGATCTCGTTCTCTCCCAGTTCGTTTTCTCTTCGGCTCGTTTCAACTTTTTGAATAGTTCAACTTTGACAGGCCATATCTCCGAAACTGAGATAGTTATGAAAAAGTTGTCAACTGCAAAAACATGCGAAATCTTACGCTGATCATGTTTGTAGTTGACAACTTCTACACTCTTCTAGTTTCAGAGATCCTTTGGTTTGAAGTCCGTCACTGGATCCTTCTATTCTACAGAGCTTACGGTGCCCCCCTTTTCATTCTTTTTTTATCTCGCTCCCACACATTAACAATGTTCTTTTAATGCCGAAAAGGCAATAATAAAGTTGTAAAAGTTGCTTTCGAATTCCGGAAAAAGGATCATTTGGAATTCCGATGGAATACTCGATGAACAGCAGCAGCAGCGGCAGCAGCGTCCATTAGTCGAATTGAAAGTGTTTCGAATCGTTTCGAGACGAGCTCTTTTGTCGGATCCTAGGCCACGCGAACCGAAAACGTTTCTCGTGACACCGTGACAGGCGACAGCAAATGGGTCTCGCAACGAAAACAGCTTATTGTAGCTAGTTCGATGCGCTTCTACATGACTTACAGTCTTATTTCTTCTAGCTGGAAATGCGTGATTTTCCCGAAAAGATTCGCCCATTTCAAACACTTTCATTCCCAAAAAAACGAAAATAAAAAAGCGAATAGTTGGAAACTGTATTGCAAAACGTTTAAAGGTGCATACTACCTCACAAGGTCTAAGCAAACTACTGTAGCTGAAAACCTCGACCAGGGCCTAGAAATTCCGGAGTCGGTTTTGAATTTTCGCGGTAAATATGTCCTGCGGAGCGCGATGTAGTGCTCGTGATGATGAGCGGATGATCAAATGACTAAGAAGGAATTAGGGTTGAGCAATGCGAAGAGATTCATCACCAGATTCATCACCCTTATTATCTCTTTCCTTTGTTACTTCATTAGGACTCTCTCTCTCTCTCTCTCTCTTTCTCTTTCTTTCTCTCTCTCTTCGTCTCTCTCTCTCTTTCTCTCTCTCTCTTCGTCTCTCTCTCTTCGTCTCTCTCTCTCTCTCTTTCTCTCTTTCTCTCTTTCTCTCTCTCTCTCTCTCTCTCTCTCTCTCTCTCTTTTTCTTGCCGTTTTCCTCCATTTCTGGCTGTGGCCCCCATAAAACTTTATGCTCTTTTTCCTTTTGATGGCAGAAAAAGTAACAAGAAAGTGAGAGAGAGAGAGAGAGAGAGAGAGAGAGAGAGAGTGCTGAGCCGTCGCCCCTCTTCTGCGCCTAAAACTTTCTTTTTCTTCTTCTTCTTCTCTTTTCTTTCTGTTTCTTACTCTGTTACTCGTTACTCATATACATCTTATTTGTTTTGGTCACAGGCATGGGAAAAGAAAACGACGAAAGACTCTTTCTGCTCCACCTTCCAGAGCAAAAAAGAAGCGAGGAAAGAAGCCGGAACCAGTTCGGATCTTTTGCTCCGGCGAGCCCTCAGACTGAGCCCCCCCCATCCCCTCTAATTATCAGATTTCTCGCATTTCTGTGCACAAGAAAGACACCGGACGTCTTCTGGAAACCCGAAGACGTCGTCGGAAGGCTCATCTTCTGAATCCTCCACATCGGAAAGAAGACGTTCGAGTGTGAAGACGTCGCCGATTAGAGTGCCCTTCTTCTTCTTCTTGAGCCGAGACATCAATAATTCAAGTGATGAGTGCCTAAAAACGGCGATTTCGACTGCATTTCGGAGCTGTTTCTTCTGCTTCGTCGTGTCACTTCCCGCTTGTTTCGCTCGAAAGAAACACGAAAACGATCCATCAAGAGGGCGTGAAGAAGAAGAGTCTTATCAGGAGAGAGAAGAAGTGCCACGTGTCATCAGACGAGGAGAGGAGCACGTCTCCTCCCACTTGTTTTCTTTTTCTCTCTCTCTCTCTTTCTCTCTTTCTCTCGCGCGCAAAGGGCTCATCTCATCTCGCGATTCCCTTGGGTCTCGAAACGAAAACGTTTCTCCCGCCGCCGCCGTCTGCCCTTTTGCCTACGAGCGATCGAGAGACACCTCTCAAATCTCTTTTTTGACTCTCTAAAAGTGTCGAAAAGAACACGAAAAGGTTGTCCTCTCTCTCTCTCTTTCCGTTTCCTCTGAGAGAACAAGAAGAAGAAGAGGGTGTCAGTGTCAGCTGCTCTTTTCTCGGCTCTTCTTCTTCTTCTTCTTGCTCTCCTTGCTCTTCTCCTTGCTTCTTCTTCTTCTTCTTCTTCGCAACTTCTCGAGAAAGAAACACTCTCTCTGAATTCCGTTTGAAATATTGTCACCGTTTATTTCGTTCCCCCCTTTTCCCTCCCAAAAAACACCGAAGTCCCTCCGAAAAAGCGACTCTTCCACACTTCAATTCGTTTTTCGCTTCTCGCTCCGTATCCCCGCTACTCAGCCGATTCTCGAAAACACTCGCTTCCCCCCTTCGTCATTTCCATCTTCATAATTATGCCGGTGCTCCGTGAGCCACGTGAGAGCCAACTCTCCGAGATTTGCATTCGGCTACCGTAATCCGCGCGTTGGCTCGAGGCGATTTTCGATTCCCACGACCGCTACGAAGCTGAAAATTTGAACGAAAAAACGAAAAACGAGAGATTTCAGTTTTTTTTTCCCCAGTTTCGTGTCCTTTTTCGGGTATGAGTCCCTATTGAAAACGAAAAAAAGCGAGAGATTCTATTATGTCGACGGGCGAAAAAAGAGGATTATCGGCAGGGGCTCGGCGAGCAGAATGGAGCTCTTTCTCTATCTCATTCGAGCCGACGCCCTCGTGTTCGTTGAGATGACGTGTCATTGCTGAGTTGTGTGAGCTGTCGTACGGTACGCTGCATTGCGTACCGAGGCACCATACCAGACGACACTTTTGCGCATTTTGTCGTGCGATCGGCGGATCCACGTGGCTCTCTGTTTCAAAAATTGATGTCCTTGTTATTCGGAAGGCTGTTTCTTGTGCTCCGTTGAGCAATTTGATGCCAATTATGAGTTGAAGGGGGCAGGAAACGGGAAGCAATTTGAAGAGAGAGAGAGAGAAAGAGGGCTGAAAAGTGAGCTCCCCGACATTTCGACGGCTCTTTATTAGCTTTGTTACAGACCGACGAACTTTCCTCCCCACCCTTCTCGAGCTCACTTTTGCTCCGCTGAGCCCACTCCGGTGAATGCTCCGCCCACTCGAAACATCGATAAAATGACGTCTCCTCGTTTTCCCCGAAAAGGATTCTCTCGGCAAATGAAATTGCATCTCATAAAAATATATGAATAACCGCCGCGGCTCATGGGCTCATTTTGCTCATTTTTCGAGAGAAAACGACCTCAAAACGGAAAATGAATATTCAAGAAAATAGTCGATTTGTTCGTGGAAAATGGCAGATTGCTTTTCGCGATTAAATGGAAAACCCCCTCACTTTTTCATTTTCGCTTCGAAAAGACACAGGGCTCGGCGAGCCGCAGTGAGTTTTCGAAAAGTGCTCTTCGAATCAAAAACCATTTCGTTTTCATGCGTCGAAACGTCGTTTTCTTCTCTTTTCTTTCCCACTTTCCGCCAGGAGCACATTTGCATTTTGATTACCTTTCCCTCGGTTTTTCTCTTTCTTTCTCTCTCTTGAATTTCTCTCTCTTTTTCGCCCACAAAATCGGTTTTTCTCTTTCACAAGTTTGCCGCCGTTTAAAAAAAAAAAGAGAAACCGATTGAAAAGTTGAGAGGACGTCGAAGTTTTTCCGTCGAAATCACTGAATTCATCCGATGGAATCGAAATCGCCGCCGTCGAAAATTCAAGTTCGAAATGTCTTTTTCTCCACTTTTCCAACTCGTTTCTCATTTCTCGATCCCTCCGAACGATTAATTCTAGTACCGAACAGTCGGCCCGCCGCCCCCGTTGGGTGGTATCGTCGAAATTTGAATGCATTGGCTTACAAAGGTTCGTTTGGGTCTTTCAAAGTTCGATTAGATTAAATAATAAAAGATTTGGAGGCTAGGTGAACTCGGGGGTTGAGGACGGACTCGAACTCGTGACCTGTCGGTCGCCAGCGGCCACCACTACCGACTGAGCTACCGACCCCCAGTACAGGCAATCCCACCCAACGGAGGTGGGACCCCCCCACCAACCCGAACAGAATCGGAGTGTAAACCGGAAAATCGAAACTCCAAAGTTGCCAAGAGGATCACGAAGAAACCATTTTCATTAGGAGCCGACGAGTTTTTTCAAAAAAAGAGGATGATTTCGAGTGAATCGCTCGTTTTCTTTGGTTTTCTTTTTGTCCGAACACCCACAATTAGCCTTTCAATTGCTAGGTTTTCGTTTCTCGCGCGAATACTTTTTGGTTCGTCGACGGTCGACTGATCCATTCTCTTGTTCTCTGATCGATAGAAAATGGGAAAAACCATTGAAATCACCGTGCGGGTCTCGCCACGATTTGCCGTTCTTAGTGCTTTGGGATACTGTAGGTCGTAGTGTGTGGTCTCGAAACGACGGGAAGAGTCCCTTTCTCAAAACTAGCTCTGACACTTTTCAGATCGATCCCTTCTTCTAGCCGACTGTTTTGTGGTCTCGAAACGAATCTCGTTTTCGAGACTCTTCGTTCCGAGACATGGTTGAAATGACTGAACCAGTTTTCTTGTTTCAGAAGCCAACATTCTGCTCCCGAATCGTTAACGACGAGTAGAATTCTACTCTCGGAAACGGCGGGTCGTCGTGATCATTCCGCACGACATCATCTGAATCTCTCCAGCAGCTACCACTGCAGTCCCTTCTGAAATGATCTCGGCTCGCTCTCTCTCTCTTCGCTTTCTAGTCTCTAATTATTCATTCGGTGCGAGGAAAGAAGCAACTTCTCGAAAACACTCACTCTCATCATCCTCATCGCAGCGTTCTTCTTCTTCTTCTTCTTCTTGTTCTTCGAGATCATTCGGAATGAATGAATGCGCGCACTTGAGTCGTCTTCTCTTCAATCCAATCATAGGCTCCTCCTACTCCTTCGACTCCTTCTTCCTTCTTCTTCAGTCCGTCCATCCAATTCGTCTCTCGCTCTTCTTTTTTCCGTTTAAATTCCCTCTCACTCGGCACCGTTTTCAGTTCTTCGAAACGTCGTTTTTTGCAGGCAGAAACACGTCATTTGAGTGGAAATTTCGATTTATTTGACAGACAGAAGAAATGGTAAGTCATTTTCGGATTACACATCGTGTTTCCCCCCTCTTCTTCTCACTTCGCACTTCACTCCGTATCCGTCGATTGTGTGTCTTGAGTCGATACTCAGCGAATTGTTTCGAGAAAGTTCGCGAGAGCTCATTAACGGGCTCCGCGAGAGCAAGAAGCAATCTCGCCGTTTTACGAGTCTAGACATGCTCATTTTCAATCCTCTTTTCATGGGCTCATTTGCGGAGCACCTTTCGGCTCGGCGAGCCGGGAATACTGTAGCCGTCTCGTTTCGTTCGTTTCGTTTCTCGAGGGAATTGCTCGGCGAGCAAGCAGAAATATAATAAATTGGGGGGCAGAAATGGAGGAGTGAGAGCAGCGAGAAAGAGCAATTCCGTCGTTTTCTTAGCTCTCGCACATCGAAATTCGCGTCGATTTGAGATTCGGAATCTGGAATTCTGACGACGACGTTCGTCGCGAAGTCTCTCTGTCTCTCTCTTTCCGGAAAGTCTTCCAGACGGCGACGTCTTCTTCTGTTTTCCCTCCTTCTTCTTCTTCTCACTGACGTCTTCTTCGTCTTAGTCTTCTGAATCTCATCAGGATAAAAGGGTCTTCTGAGAGAGAGATTCAGAAGGCACGTGACGTCTTCTGAACAAGAAGAACAAGAAGATTCCGCTTATTTACTGCCAAGACAAGAACCACTCAAAACACTTTTTTGCTCGAGAAAAGACTCGTTGAAACTTTGGTGAAAAGAAGAGCAAGTCTGGGCTCGCGGAGCCCCCCGAACGAGTCATCTGATGATGCACCACGGAGCAGCACTTCTCCACCGGCTCAAACAGTTTTTTTTTCGGTTTTCGGGCTACTTTCGGAATTCCGGGTGCTCTGAGCGCCCAAATATGGCATTTTTGATTCAATTCTCCCGGTTTTTCACAAATTGGACGCATTTTCGCGCCATCAGAATCCAACTGAATATTACGAAAAAGAGAGAGAGAGAGAGAGAGAGAGAGAGAGAGAGAGAGAGAGAGAGAAAGAGATAGAGAGAGAGAGAGAGAGATAGAGATAGAGAGAGAGAGAGAGAGAGAGAGAGAGAGAGAGAGAGAGAGAGAGAGAGAGAGAGAGAGAGAGAAAGAGAGAGGAGAGAGAGAGAGAGAGAGAGAGAGAGAGAGAGAGAGAGAGAGAGAGAAGAGCTGAAAGAGTCGGTCGGTTGGGTACTGACCCCCGTTTCTTCTTTCTCTTC